>KK502563.1:194009-210841 GCA_000688735.1 Glossina austeni
ACAAAAGTTTACAATTATAAAAATTTATTATTATTTTTTTTTGTACAAATTCTTAAATTATTTTTCTTTATTTTTTTCTAATTTTTATTCACTTGAGTCACTTGAACTTTGTGTAACCGACATAATGCAACACTGACTTACATTCGTATCAATTAGTGAAGTGAAATGCAGAATATTTTATATACGTTGGGCTGATGGTAAAAAAAGGGATCCCTAGAGGTGTAAAGAAATTGTTCATCCAAACACAAACACACACACACACCTATATATATATATATATATACACGCACACACAAGACAATAATTTGTTTTGGTTTGAGTAGTAAAACCAAAAAACTCACTTATTCCGAGCAGACGCAGATTATTTTGTACTTTGTAAACTTTTTCGATAGTTAAAACTCAATTAAGCACCAACTCGAAATTGGATAAAAGACGCAGGCATCGCAGCGACTAACGCAGTTGCTCGCAGTTGTTTTCATTGTAATCGTAAGAAAGAATACGATAGGAATGGATAGGAGAAAAACCTATAGGAAAAAGTTTTACGTGCAAAGACTTAACAAGCAGTAGAGAAAGAAGAAAACCTTTCCTAACAAAATTTATCGTTAGGAATAGAGATTCCGTTAACAAACTATTGCCAACGACGAATGGATTGTTTTGCGGTTTATATCCCATATACCCTACACACAGACACACGCGGCATAGATAAAGTATTTGATGTTTTGTTACTAGTCTTCTTCCTCTTCTTAATAATGTTGCTTTTTACCTACTTCTGTGGTCAAGTGGTTCAAGTCTTTTTTTTTTGCGTTCATTGCAATTTAGTTCAGATAACCAACACTTCTTGTCAGTTTCATATGCTGCGAAAAATCCTTGCAATGGCTTGTTGCTGCTTATGAATGCTTGCTGCACCAATTTTCGATAAACATTTTTCTTTTTCCGTTGCACTTGATAAATAGTTTGTTTTCGAAACTCAACTAAAGTAAAGTAAAAATTTTTCGAATTTTGCTCCTTTGCCCCGATACAAATTTATTTGCTTTACATGTGAAATCTATGGACATTTACGAGTACATGCTGCTGATAAGTATAACGCTGTGTGCGAAATTGTTGTTGACTTTAATAAAGAACTCAACTGATTGTTCGAGAAAGGCTATAATAAAATCTAAAGGAAACACGATGCATGGATGATGCAATACAACAACAACAACAAAATTAAATGATTTCGGTAAACTTTTCCCTTTAAATATTTTTTCTTCTTTTATCACATCGGTTAACCAAATCAAGAAATCAAGAAAATGTTTCAAATATTTTTCTCTAAAACAGAAGAAAGAAAAAAAACGGATTATGATTTGCTTTGTTTTGTTGTGTTGGAAAACTTTTTGCTGCTTAGAATTCTCGACAAAGGTAAACTTAAGTTGCTAAGCTTCGTTCAACAGAGCTACCATCTACCACTAGCTAGCTATCTATCTATCTTTCAATTATTTGCTTTCAAATTTTAATTGAAGAAATTTTCCTTCGGTTCTCTTAATAAAGAAGAAAAATTCAATCTTTTCTGAAGAGAATGAATGCAACGTCTCATTATTAGAAAGTATTCTCCTATCGCTAGGTAATACTTTTTTCATTCTTCGGAGTGGGGGAAGGGGGGGAGGGGGGCACTTGAAAAGGCAAACTCAACTTTTGTGACTGCCTACCCATGCCTTCAGTGTAATGGTAATCGGTAATCGGTAATCGGTAATCGGTAATCGGTAATCAGACCGAGCAACATTTAGCAAATGCGTATAGAGCGAGTGGCATAGCGTAGTAAACATCTTTTCAATTCTTCTACCTTTTCGTATTTTTATTTCTATCCACTGCAGGCGTTATCCTTTTCATGTTCGACCATTCATTCGATTGCATTTGTGATTACTCAGCTACTTAGGGCTATTTTCAATAAAATTTTCATTTTAAGCTTGAAGTTAGATAAACTTATCTTTCACTTAAGTTAAATTCCATCTTACGACTTCCAGTCTGCAGAATGATGCATAAACGTTACTGGAGCATTTTTCCCGGTTCCCTATGAACTGACAAAATACATGATAGAAACAATCATATTTTTTATTTTATTTTACTATACAGGAACTCAACTAAACACGATTGACAGTCGAGTTAAAGTGACTCTAGAGTAAATCTTAAATTAATTATAATTAGAACTTAGTATAAGCACATAAGCACATAAACACATAAAAAGGAAGAAAGAAAAAAAAGAAAGAGAAAAAGGAGTAAAAAATTTTTTATAAATTTACATATATATGAAAAAGTGTTTATTATAAAAATGAGAGACAAGCAAACCGAGTCACTTACAATAATCTAATGTTCGATCCGTTTTTTCGTCAATTTTCAGTTTAAGTTAATATATTAAAAACGGCTCCGAGAGTGAGTTGCAAAGATGGACATTGAAACGTAATCTTTTATCGCTCTCTCTATAGATATGAAGAGTTCTACGTTCTACAAAAACAATGTAAAGTTCGCAGGGAATTATTTATTATCTCTAACTTGGCTTCACTTTCGCAAAACATAAGCGAGGTAATCATGTATGAACAATATAGCTTTCGCTTCGGTGTTCAGACTTTTTTGCTAATCAGCTGTTTAGCGAAAGGGGGTAATAAACTATGCTTTAGGGGAGCATAGATGTGCCGAAACCGTCACCTCCTCGTAGTGATCCCTGGAAACGGTCCCGACGGGCAAAGAAGAGTTCAAGGCTTAGGCTATATATAACTCGACGACGAGTTTTCTGATAGATGGTTGAGGGGTGCACT
Source organism: Glossina austeni (assembly GCA_000688735.1). Classification (NCBI taxonomy): domain Eukaryota; kingdom Metazoa; phylum Arthropoda; class Insecta; order Diptera; family Glossinidae; genus Glossina; species Glossina austeni. Next base: position 196,799 of record KK502563.1, read on the forward strand.
GGAAGACGTATTCTTTTCTCATAAAACCAATTGCTGTAGAGGAAATTCTAACCAAAACCAGCTGGTAACTGGTTACGTAAAAATACGTTGATATAGTAATTAGTGAGAGCATGGTTACGCCCGCCATGTCAGATGTAACGCCCCATTCTAAAATATCTTGATGAAGGATAGCCCGGTTTTAACTGGCCGGGATGAAGGATAGTCCGGTTTTAACTGGCCGGGATGAAGGATAGTGCGGTTTTAACTGGCCGGGATTGTATGGTTAATCCAAAGGCATCAGTGACTATGTGCTACTATATCGCGCAAAGTAAAGCTAAAGGCTTTGTAGTCTAATTTTAAGATCCACGGGAGTCTGTTTCTGTACAGCTATACAGAATTGATACAATTTTAAATACAATTGATTTAATTGCTATGATACTGCAAGTTTTGATGACACAAAACACGATTTTAATTAGCGGTTAGCTTTTAGTTGCTCATTTTCATAGCATTAAAAATGAGGAAAATGTCAAAACGGGGTTAACCGCTCAATCAATTATTTCAAATGTACGGTTATGTTACTGTTGACTGCTGGTTCAGGTATAATTTTTTAAATCTACTTTTAAAAATTCTTCTTTTTTTTTTCCATGTTTATATAAAAATTTCGCGAAAAATTTTGTACAAATAATGACATGCCGTGAACAATTTTGGAAATCGTTAGGCCTATGCGAGAGAACATGTCTTACGACTACCAAAGCCGAATTCATAAAACTTAATTGGCATTGTTAAGCGCGGTGAAAACGAACGAGAGACTAACTCAAGTCGTCTCGAGCTTAACCTACAGCACAACAACTCGAACAACGTTTGAGGAACAAATATTACTGTGGCGCTCGCGTGCCGCTCTGATGGTAACCTACAACAGTACAGCTCGAACAACGTTTTAGAAATTAATAGCACTGAGTCGCTCGTATGGCCCTTTTATCATATCAAATATGGAGTACGAGATGTGTTGACAAATATTCGGCCTCATCGACGGTATTGAAGGGAGTCCGATTTTTTTCAGATCTGTTTTTTTTTTTTGTTTACGCTATGGATTGTCGTGGTAGGCTCAATTTTCACCAACGACAGTGTTCAGTGACTTGCAGTAGTATGCTCCCCGCTACGAGTACTGTTTTCAGTACACGAGAAAATGCACAGTTTTTGTACGTTAAGATGTTAGTACATAAAAATGAATCCTTTTTTTTATTATTATTTTATGCAATGCAATGGCATTTAGAACGCTGTTTAAGACATGTACCTTTAACGGTACATGGAGAGTGATAATTACTTGTCAATGAATATTTCAATTATTACTTAGTTCTTTTTCCCCTTTTTGACTTAAAAATGTTAGGCGGGATTGGGTATTTAAGTGATTATATAGAGAAATAACAGATGAAAAATTAGCAAAATTTTATATTTCATGAGCACAGGACGTATCCCAGACTAAAATAAGCTTCACATGGATCCAGAAGTCGTGAAAGTGACGACTTCTTGCAATGATTGTCGCAATAAGGCGGGATTTAGGCGTTTCTTGTTGCAATAAAATCAATCGCTTAATGAAAATATAAGTAAAATAAACGACGTACTTTCCACATCGTATTCATGGAGAGTATTTGTGACTCATATGTATGTGTATATACATATATGTATGTTTTCTCATAAACCCCAAAAAAGGTATTTGCACAAAGTTTGCAAATTTTTTAAAGTGCTTCGAAAATGGTACACGTGGCATGGAAATTATGTTTGCTTATAAATGGTAAAAGTAACGCTTTGGGCAAGTGGGGCTTTCTGCCACATGCAGCCATGGGCACGTAAATAGCATTCACTACACCGCCATGAACATGGAAACAAGATACAAAAATTGTGTTTTCTTTTAAAAAAGTATTTAAATTTCTCGTTTCGCGTTTGTAGCACAAAATTCCATCAGTTAATTATAATAATAATTACAAGTGAACTACACTTTTTTAATTGATCGCTCAACACGTAGCCAGAGGTGCCTATTAACGTTTGACAGTTGCATACGATTCGTTCGAGTGGCGACCTTCTGACATATTGACTCCTTCCTTAAATTTCGTTCAAGTGAAAGAAAGAATTAAAAACAGTCTATGTGTGTGTGCGTCTACTAGGATCTATGATAGGATCACCTTTGGATCTATCAGTGCAGAGTTGAGATAAATAAATTCCATATTTCCCATACGGCAAAAGTATTCTGCGTTCCACTCTTAGACGCTTTCAATTTATTTCATTTAATCGTCCCTCCGTCCCGTCTCTTTCGTTTAAATTAAATTTTACATGACCACGTTAAGTAATTAAAAATTTTCCAACATATGAAAAATATCGATGTTAGAATTTCCGCAAATTGTTTATTGCATGCGAGCAATTGCATGACACATCAATAATAAACAATAGTGTGCAGTATTTTTATTTGAATGATGAATACGCAACATTTGTTTTGTAAGACATACAAAGCTTTCTTATTCAATTATGGTTTTTGCAATAAAAGTTTGCTTAAATTAAATGAATTAATAACGAACTGAGTTTCAGATGTAATTTGTTTGTGTTTAATTAAGTTTTGCTATGCGTATACGAACATTTACACATTTATTCGTATAACTGAGTTGGACAACATATGTTCTCGCATTTATAGCCCCAAGCTACTCGTTCTCAATCATTTAACACACAAAAGCAAAACAAAACAATATAAAAAAAAAAAAGAAAAAAAATGAAAAGAAAGAAAAACAGACGTTCGAAACGCTAAAACACGTTTTCATTTTCAATGGTGAAAATTTCATCACTTACTCGATGCTATGCTGTATTTGCTCAGGTAAAGGTGAGCAATAAATTTTTTCCTGTCGTTTTTACGATGTAAATTCTAATTTTTTTTTTTTTTTTTTTTTTTTTGAAAAGAGAACTTGTTTTATTTAGTTTGTGCACAAGTATGTCACCATTCCAAGAGCGCACAGCAGCATTGAAAAGTATTTGAAATTTGAATTAAAAAAAAAAAAAAAAAGGAAAGGAAAGGAAACAACTATTGAAATAGTAAGAAGTGTTGTTGTTGTTGTTGTATGGTGTCGTTATACCGTTACCCCTATTGGCTTCGGAAGCCAGGCACGAGCTGAAAAAAATCTTATTAAATAAACATGGAAGACAAGCGAGTAGAAAGAAAAANATATATATATATATATATAGTAAATATTATGTAATAAGCTTTTAATTATATATTTTAACTATATATAGTATTTACTGTACATTCTGGTCCCTTATGATTTACATTTTAATAATAAAACGAAGAGTCTCGAATTGATATTTTCCAAGTACTTAAATATCAAAATCATTGTTCACGTTTCCTACAAGCAAGATTTTACTCGTCAAGCTTTAGCGAAAACAAAACCGCAATTACGTTTTTTTACGACCAAATTTTTAGTAATTGTTTGGAAATTTTAAGACGGCTTAATACTTACTTCCGAGATAATAAAGCGAAAGCGAAACTCAAAACGGATGCTCTAACGGATACTACTACGAATTAAGAAGGATAAAAAATACCAAAATTTACTTTACCTTCAATTCTGTAACCTATAGAATCTTATCGAGCCAAGCAGGTTAAGTTGCGATGAGTAATAAATAATAAATGATAATAGTAATGAAAAAAAGTAATATATACGACATGATGACTTCTCCGAAGGTCAGCAAGCTCACGTTATTTACACCTCAGTTTAATACCGCATGCTTTAATAAGGCTTTTGATAAAGTAAATCATGACTCGCTTACCTTCAAACTCATTTTATATGACTTCCCGCGTATTTTAATTGAATCGTTTTTCTCTTATCTGAAAAGCCGTTTACAGCGTATTACTTATAATCGTACTTTATATAGAGAAATTAAAATTTCATCTGTAGTCCCTGAGGGCAGCCACTTTGGCCCGAGCATTGGTGGTTCAATACTCAGGTATTTTAATGCATACCAGCCGTGAGAAGCTGTCCATTTCGTTTAATACCAGACTAGGTTGCCTACATCAAGAAGCCTTGGAAGCTTTAGTAGTTTAGAGTAAAGGAAATGTCATGTCTCCATGTCTCTCCATGTTTCTTCCATGTTGTCCAGATTTTGCATTTCTTTTTCCTCTATTAGTTGTATTGCAATTTTGAGTACAAATTTTTTATAGTCCATTCTCGCTATAGGGATCAACGAAGAGAAGCGGGCATCAAATTATATACAATAAATATAAATTGGCAAACGGGAAGATTTCCCCGATCGGTCGTGCAGCGACATTCTAAAAAATAGGGAGATTTCCCCGAGCGTTCGGCAATGTAGTAAGTATGTAAGAAATGGTCGTTTGGTAATACTTCGCCATGCGCAGGTTATCAAAAAATCATTATCAAATTTTGCAGATTTGGTCGTTTGGGTGTTTTTGATCCTAAATTGCGCTCTCATCGTCATATACAGCCACACTTGCAAGCCACATAACCTCTTGATGACCTTACATAGTAAANATATCCTAAGACTTTAAGCATTTGGTCTCTGTTGGTTCCATATTTTGCGTATAAATGTTCTTTCCTTTTGATAACCTATTGATTGAAATGTAAATAAATATTTCGCATTAAATTGAATTAATTTTAAAAAATTCTCAAATAATTTTCATTGCATTCATGACTTGCTTGCAACGCAAAAAAAAAAAAAAAAATTCTCAATCATATTGAATTAATCTCGAAGCAATTTCTCTTTGTCAAGCTGTAATTCATTCTTTTTTTTTTCTTTTTCTGTTTTAAACTTTGTTATAATAAAAACGTTAAATTATAACAGCAGGTTATGTCCCCACGCACGGGACAAATTTTTTTATATAAATTTGTTGATGTAGCAAAAAAAATGTTTGTGTGCGTCGCAGAACATAAACGATGAGTTCATCATGATTTTATATTGAGGCATTGAATGTTGAGTTCAATTATGACTCTTGGAGTCTACAACAACAAAGGAGTTATGGATGCATCAGAAGTTATGGGACGTAACCTCTGGAGATATTTCAATCGGAAAGAGGGCGACGAAACTTGGAAAAAGGCAGATGAGATGAACACTAATATCATAACTATGTTGAGCATTTCACCTAAGCAAGCTAAGGAAGCGTGGAACCGATTGTAGTGAAATCCATAGAACGAAAGGAGCAGTACGGAAAGTCACACTACTTAAAGAGTTGTTGGCCATGCGTATGAATGAAAGTGAATGAACAGTTCGCGTCTGTGATTTTAATTCAGTTGCAGACAATTTAGCCGAAATACGATTGAGTTTGCCAGTTATTACGTAACTGGCCCGGTCTATCAAGGTCATCTGATAATCGGCTGGTGACCATAAACACCAAATCGAGACACTGAGAAATGAAAAGAAGAACGAAAACACTTCAAATACAATTCCGATGGTTTTAAATGGTGTGCAAGCTCTTGAGGGCCATGACTCGAAAAATAGCACAACGAAGAGTTACTACAAACGGAACAAATACTACGAAGGTGTGTATAATAANTTTTTTATTATTATTTTATGCAATGCAATGGTATTTAGAACGCTGTTTAAGACATGTACCTTTAACGGTACACGGAGAGTGACAATTACTTGTCAATGAATATTTCAATTATTACTTAGTTCTTTTTCCCCTTTTTGACTTAAAAATGTTAGGCGGGATTGGGTATTTAAGTGATTATATAGAGAAATAACAGATGAAAAATTAGCAAAATTTTATATTTCATGAGCACAGGACGTATCCCAGACTAAAATAAGCTTCACATGGATCCAGAAGTCGTGAAAGTGACGACTTCTTGCAATGATTGTCGCAATAAGGCGGGATTTAGGCGTTTCTTGTTGCAATAAAATCAATCGCTTAATGAAAATATAAGTAAAATAAACGACGTACTTTCCACATCGTATTCATGGAGAGTATTTGTGACTCATATGTATGTGTATATACATATATGTATGTTTTCTCATAAACCCCAAAAAAGGTATTTGCACAAAGTTTGCAAATTTTTTAAAGTGCTTCGAAAATGGTACACGTGGCATGGAAATTATGTTTGCTTATAAATGGTAAAAGTAACGCTTTGGGCAAGTGGGGCTTTCTGCCACATGCAGCCATGGGCACGTAAATAGCATTCACTACACCGCCATGAACATGGAAACAAGATACAAAAATTGTGTTTTCTTTTAAAAAAGTATTTAAATTTCTCGTTTCGCGTTTGTAGCACAAAATTCCATCAGTTAATTATAATAATAATTACAAGTGAACTACACTTTTTTAATTGATCGCTCAACACGTAGCCAGAGGTGCCTATTAACGTTTGACAGTTGCATACGATTCGTTCGAGTGGCGACCTTCTGACATATTGACTCCTTCCTTAAATTTCGTTCAAGTGAAAGAAAGAATTAAAAACAGTCTATGTGTGTGTGCGTCTACTAGGATCTATGATAGGATCACCTTTGGATCTATCAGTGCAGAGTTGAGATAAATAAATTCCATATTTCCCATACGGCAAAAGTATTCTGCGTTCCACTCTTAGACGCTTTCAATTTATTTCATTTAATCGTCCCTCCGTCCCGTCTCTTTCGTTTAAATTAAATTTTACATGACCACGTTAAGTAATTAAAAATTTTCCAACATATGAAAAATATCGATGTTAGAATTTCCGCAAATTGTTTATTGCATGCGAGCAATTGCATGACACATCAATAATAAACAATAGTGTGCAGTATTTTTATTTGAATGATGAATACGCAACATTTGTTTTGTAAGACATACAAAGCTTTCTTATTCAATTATGGTTTTTGCAATAAAAGTTTGCTTAAATTAAATGAATTAATAACGAACTGAGTTTCAGATGTAATTTGTTTGTGTTTAATTAAGTTTTGCTATGCGTATACGAACATTTACACATTTATTCGTATAACTGAGTTGGACAACATATGTTCTCGCATTTATAGCCCCAAGCTACTCGTTCTCAATCATTTAACACACAAAAGCAAAACAAAACAATATAAAAAAAAAAAAGAAAAAAAATGAAAAGAAAGAAAAACAGACGTTCGAAACGCTAAAACACGTTTTCATTTTCAATGGTGAAAATTTCATCACTTACTCGATGCTATGCTGTATTTGCTCAGGTAAAGGTGAGCAATAAATTTTTTCCTGTCGTTTTTACGATGTAAATTCTAATTTTTTTTTTTTTTTTTTTTTTTTTGAAAAGAGAACTTGTTTTATTTAGTTTGTGCACAAGTATGTCACCATTCCAAGAGCGCACAGCAGCATTGAAAAGTATTTGAAATTTGAATTAAAAAAAAAAAAAAAAAGGAAAGGAAAGGAAACAACTATTGAAATAGTAAGAAGTGTTGTTGTTGTTGTTGGTGTTGTTGGTGTTGTTATACCGTTACCCCTATTGGCTTCGGAAGCCAGGCACGAGCTGAAAAAAATCTTATTAAATAAACATGGAAGACAAGCGAGTAGAAAGAAAAACTCATGGAGAAAGAAACAAATCAACTAAAGGTGAACCTGTGCAACATGATAGATAAACAAATTTTTATGAAATATTAGCAAACAGATGTTTACCGCGTTGAAGGCTTTTATACTGTGTGGGTATATATGTAAACACATATATATATATGTATGTATAAATCAGTAGATGCGTTGTGATAGTAAGGTTTCAGAAGTTTTGAGATTTTTTTTTTTTTTTTTTTTTGTTTTCATGCCCATGTGCTCGTAACAAACAATTTTAAATGTGAAACGTTTCTCGCCTTTCATATAGAGAATGTTTGTCAAATGAAAACCTATGCTTACATAGGTATTGGTAGACATGTGTGCCTTGTTGCGTTCGTTACCTTTAGAAAACAATCATAGATTGTTAGCCAGGCAGTCAGGCACTCAGGCAGTCAGGCAGTCAGGCAGTCAGGCAGGGAGACGTTTACTTTTGAATAAATATCTATTACAGATAAGCAAATATTTACAGCATAACGTACGTGCATGAATTCATCATCAAGCGTCACGGTGGCGTATGAATGATATAATTTTATTCTTTTCTCTTCTTAAGCTTATGCTATGCATTTAACTGTTTGCGATGTTATTAACGTTTGCGATCACCATCATCATCATCATCATCATCATCATCATCATCATCATCATCATTGTCATCATCATTATGAAACTTTTTCTATTTTTAATGTGAATGCGTGAACAACTAGTTTCTGCTTCTATTTCTGTTTATATTTCTGTTTTAAGCGGAATGACCGCCCGCAGTCAAACATCATACATACATACTATACGTTCCTGTCTAAACAAAATGATTTGAAAAGAGATTTTATTTGGTTTTTCCTTCTCAAAGCTGAACTAAAAAATGAATGATCCCTAGTGTTTGAATGTATGCATATATATATATGCACATGTGTGTGTGTGTGTGTGCGTATGTTCATGTGCGATTTATTTCTTTACGTTTTATCATTCAGTTTAACATTTAAAATCGCCTTAGGTCTATGCATACTAGTAATTGAAATGCAGGACGTGAGTGGTGCGTACATGATGACGATGATGGTTTCATTTGTGCTTTAAATATACAAGATTTATATATATATATATATATAAATATATATATATATACATATAACATGAGATCTATTTATGTATGTGTATGTATGTTTTATGTTTATGCCCTGTGTGTATAATACACATTTCTTTTTATTAAAATTCCAGTTTCTCTTTCTTGAAAACAAAGAAAACAGAAATAATGCAAAACTTAATTGCAAAAAAAAAAAAAACAAGAAAAAAAGGAGAAAAGAAAAGAAAGAACAGAAGCATCTAAAGAATCTTTTAGTAAATGATGTCATGTTGGTTTAACATAAATTGCTTTCTGTTGTACTTTCTGTACAAAATAAATGCTGATGTATGCACAACGCTATAGCATGCACAACATGTTAGTTAGTTTTACCTGCAAAGTACGATTTTTTACTTATATTGCATTTCTTTTTTTGTTTTTTGTTTTTTTTTTTTTGCTGCTCATTCCCATTCAAATTTTTATCTCTCTCCTTCAGGTCTCTCAAATCAGCCGCCTTATGATATTTTGAACTTTATAGATTTCTAATATGTACATACATCCGCATATGCATATCCACATGCATTTGTAAGAGAGTAAATGTCAAAAGCGGCAATCAAGCTAAACACTGCTACACTCATCATATTGCAAATGCTATACTGGAAGCTCTTATCCAGATGTATGCATGTAAATATATTCACAACTATGAGTAGAAAAAGAGGAGAGAAATTTTTTTTGTTTTTTTTATTTTTTTAAACAACGTTAAGCAAGCACATCGATACAGCACATGTGTATACGCATCTCCCTGCAGACGCAGTTACACACACACACACACATATATATATATATATAGATATGTTATAAAACAAAAAAGAAACAAAAAAACAAAATTCTATTCGCTTTACATGTTTTTTTTTACGACATTTTAACTCTCCTCCTGGCATGGAACTCCAAAAAGAGATAAACGAAAGACATCTCATTATTTTTACACGAGTATGTGCATACATTAACTAGGTTTGTTGTCAAATTATGTCATAACATAAGTAACCGAAAAGACAATTTTTCATCTCTCTCTCTCTCTCTGTGTTCATTATTTATTCATTTTGATTGTTGTTGTTTTTCATGTATTATGCATACCGTCAGTTCATGTTGTAAGAGTTGTCCTAGATTAGTTCATTGCTTTAGTTTTAGTTTCCTTTCAAAATATAAATTTCACAGAATTTGTTGTTGTTTTCTTGTTTTTTTTTTTTTTTTTATTTTGATTTTTTAATTAGACTTTGACAACTTTTAAGGTGATTTAGTTAAATATTTCACAAACAAATGTATCTTAATATCTATCATCGAAGGAATGGGTCGCAATAGTATTAGGAATTATTTATAAGTTGGAAAAGTACGCAACAGAAAGTGCTTATAATGTACATACTCTTGGCTAACATAAGAAATTGATATCGGTTTAGTTCTGTACGTCTATCCATCCGTTCGTTTGTCTGTTCAACTATTTGTTGTAACCGTTCTTGAAGCTCAGGGAGATAGAAAGGTGAAACTAGCCCTCTAAATAAATTTGAAAATGGTTACGATTCTCTTACAATTACATCCACAGCAAAAAATAAAATTTCATTTGCCATTGTTAAGAGTCGTCTAACTAGCAACAGGTTTCTGAAATTTGATTTCTATATATTAAGTTAATGCTCATAAATTGTGGGCCACAAGTGGATATCGCTTAGGCAAGGGAGTAGGTTTCGCCACTGCCTTGTCGCCTAGATTGTGTTCGAGTTCGAATCAAAGTGCGCTAGACCACACTTTGTAGTTGCTATTTATATAGCTACTCCGACTTGTGTACGTTTGTTAGCGTTTTAAGCGTAAAATATTGTAAATTGTGTTCCTTCCTATATAATGTCATAAGTTTAGGCTTTCGAATTAAGTTCGCTTGCTAATCCTTTAAGTTTAAAAAATGTTTTGAAAACTGTTTATATTGAACTGAAAACTGACTACTTTCACCATATCTGTTGCTTTTGAATGTTGTTCCTCTCTTTTTTGTGATAGTTTAGACGATTCATTTGGAAAATCTTGCTTAACGCGGGAAGAGGGCTACCGCATGGCCAAAGGGATAGGGTGTTGCGGCTGTCACGCTAGTAGCCATGGGCTCAAATCTCAGTGCGGTAGACCATACTTTGTAAATCTCTGTATATATGTAATTGCGCAGACTTATGTTCGCTTAGTAAAACTTAAAGCCATAAACATTTTGCATGCTATTTACTATACTTTGGCTGTTTGCTCTTTATTGGTATTCTTTGCTATTATATTGCAATTGTTTACCTTGAAATTTTCAGATCAATGATTTTCTCTACGTTGAGATTTGCAGCTCGATGATCTTGTCTACGTTCTTAATAGTGTTGTGTAACGTTCGCCTGAACGTTTAGTCCATGCAGATGACTATGCCTGCAGTAAGCAAAACAGCTTTCACAGCTTATAACGCAGCAACTCGGTGCAAAGAATAAACGGAACCAACGGACAACGGAGAGAAAGGGAGAGAAAGAGAGAGAAAAAAGGAGTGAGAGAGAGATTGAGAGAGAGATTGAGAGAGAGAGAGAGAGAGAGAGAGAGAGAGAGAGAGAGAGAATGAGAAAGAGAAAGAGAAAGAGAAAGACAAGTGCAGCAGAAAAGAAAGTATAATTTACAACCTTATGGAACAGTTTAAAACTAGTGCAAGTATATCCATATAACCCATCGCGCCCGTATTAGGCAAAACCCATACCTTCCAGGTTCTTATATCAAGCTGAGGCCTGATACAGCCATCGAACGGGCAATATTTATCAAAAGATGTAGACATCATGCAAGATGACTAAGATTTAGTAAATGGTTTGCACTAAAAAAGTAATTAACTACACTTTGTCTTAGAGGAAAGCCGAGTTTTTTGAACAAATTATCCCCTATAAATCTCGCACTCTTCCTCTTCTCGTTTTGAGTATTCTCCTTAATATCCCTTAGATTAGGTTTGTACTGACGATTTCAAAAAAACAGTGCTTCTGCATTTACCCTTAAGCGACGAGCGGTTTTTTCTTCACACAATTCGTATGCCTTCAGAGAGATAAGAAATATTTACACACTTGCAACATATATGTTCTTAATAGCGTGTAATGTTCCTTGAATTCGCCTTTCAACTTTCAATCCATCAAAGGTGCATTCTTGTTACCTGGCATCGGGCAATGCTTCGTTTCATAAAATCATGGCAATTATGGTTTGCTTCCATGTTCGTTACAAGTGGCAAGAGTTTAAAACTCTGCAGTAAAGATTATTTTTATGCCTCGCACGGTTTAATAAGAGAAAGTTCTCATCAATTTTTTCCAAATTGTAATTCATCCGCTGGTCGACTTTAAGTTTATTTACTCGCGATAGCTGCTCCCGTGATTTAATCAGTAGTTGACTCTTTGTCGGAATAAATGAAATGTTTTTGTGAATGACACAAAGACAGCGATGTCATATTTCATGCATAATTTTGTTTTTATAATTTATTGAACGTTTTTGTTTTTTTTTTTTTGATTGTTTTTGTTTTTGGTTTTTTTTTTTATTGTGAAATGTGAAAAATTCTATTAATTGTTGAAATTCAAATGAATGCTGACTGACATCGTTGTTGTTCACGTAGAGAAAAAAATGCTGGAAGGCATACACACACACACACACAGAAACATACATACATTTTGAATTTATAACAGTTTCGCATGTAACATGTTTAGGACATAACTTATAATAAATTCATGAACATTTTTTTTTGCTCATATTCATACTTTTAAGTAAGAGGATTATGAATGAAAACTTTGAAATTATAGAGCGAATGTTGTTAAACTAGGAATATTAAGTGAACGTGCAAAAAAAAAAAACAAAGAACATAAATGTAAAAAATTCGTGAACAAGCAGAGGTTATAAGCATTTTGATCTTGACACCGGGCATCAGCACCAGCACCAGCACCAGCTTACAGTAATTCACGTTTCATTTAAATTGAATGAAATTTTACTTAAACGCCTTACTCTGGGATTTACAGTCATTTAAAAGTGAAATGTGTGAGAGTGACTGCATAAGTAAGGTCGTCACAAAAAAAAATAAATAAAAGCCTAAAAAGAAAAGAGTGAGAAAAAAAGAAATTTTGGCCAAATATTTAATGTCAGTGCTTGCGCTTACCATGGCCTTTTCAGATTTGAAATGGATTAAGTCACGGTACGGTGAACGCGAAAGTGATCCTTTTCGAGCGTTCATAGCAACAGCAACAACAACAACAACAACAACAACAACAACAACAATAAAGGTAGTAACAGCAGCCATCACTTATATACTTAAGGCAGGTTGGCCGGTGGACGTTTTCTAAATTATGCAAAGTGTTGAGTGCGGTTTTCAATGTGGGAGAATATGTTGGAAACAAGTGCTGCGAACAACCTGCTCTTATTGTTTCTGCTTCTGTTGTTGCTGTTAATGTTGGTGGTTGCGGTTAGTGTAGCACCCTTGACTAAGGCTACGGTATCTTTTTAAAGAACCAATGCACGCCAGTGGCTTACAAGTTAAACGATATTATATGAGGTGTTTATAAACGTGTTGTTAAACTAAAGGTGCCCTAACTGTTTAGAAAAGTTCATCTCAAAAAAAAAAAAAAAAAAAAATCCTTAAATATTTATTGCAAATGAAAACATTTTTTCAGGTGTTTATGGCATTTTCTAAAATTCTTTAGAACATGATTTTAACAATCTATAGGATAACGATGATGATGGTGAGGAATACTTTTTTCTGAAAATATTTCTCCTAAAAGAAAGTACAGAAAGTAAGCATACGGGCATGCGACGGCTTCCCCTTTCTTCCCATGCAATGGCGACTAATAAAAAATCGAATGAAATCAGTATTATTTTCCCGGCGTTCTAGGGCAGCCAATACTTGGAAAAAAGAAAGCAAATCCAATTTTCGAGAGCCGGTAGTGCGTCGTTAAAAATGGAAAGCTTCATTTTATGTGAGATTGGTGGACGACTTCAGTATGGCCTGAGAATATTTTCCATTCGACAAGGGACTGAAGGGACTAATGGCTGGCAAAGTTCATTGCACTGTGGCACTTGGTGGATGCAGTATGCTTAAAGTAGGTCCTTAGTTCATTCCTGAAGAGTTCTTATTAGCTGTCTAACGTTCCAGCGAAGACAATTACATTTTACTACGTTCACTGCCTAGCTGTGAAGTTGCATTGTTAGCGGCAGCGTAGGCACATTTCCTTCAGGCTCCGTGTCCTCCTCCTATCAGTGGATCAAAAAATGGATGGTTCTTTTTATATATCTACAATTGTCACAAATCTTATAATCTCTACAATTCCAATTATTTGTGCCATTATCACGCGGAAGGAGGGACTCAAAAAAAGAAGTTATTAAAATTAGTGTACGGTGTAAGTAGTTCCCCCTTTAATATATACTGTAAAGGACGTTTCGTCTCTTTGCTTTGGATGGGGCAGCTCAG
>KK502563.1:211130-223829 GCA_000688735.1 Glossina austeni
CATTTTATTAGCTTGCATGACATGCAAACTGATGTTAAAAAAATAAGCTATTGAGGAAGTCGAGCTAAACCAAGATCTGAAATTAACTAAAAAAGTTTGATTTGGGATTCACTGTATTGGATAACTTGAGGAGTACAAAAAGCGTTAGGATTTGAAATGAAATCACTTTCCAAGTGCTGCATGCAACACATTATGTAACAATAGTGATTGACTAAACTGTAAGGTACTTATCGTCGTGTTAGATTAAATCATTTACTGTAAATGTAAATTAAATTGAATTTAAAAAAAAAAACAAAACATTATTTCCTACCTTGAATGTTCCAAGATAATGAAAAAGTTGTATTAAAAACCATTTCAAATAAGGAATGAAATCAAAATTTCTGTAAAATTTAATTTTGAAACTTTAAAGAGGGGTCTTCAAGTTTATTGCATCGATGGCTCCTCCAACTGTCATCCGACTGCCTTTTGTTTTCGTTTTCAATGAGTCAGGCTTATCTCATATATTTTCTTTTTTTCTTTACCAAATACGCAGCGCATTTCCTAAATACTAAAGCGCCCAACTGCAGTAACACGGCAACAGTTAGAAAGAAGTGAGGAAAGGCAAAGTCGTAAGAAGTAGGAAGTTGGTCATAGGGTTTGCAAATGTTATGTCTTTACCGACTGAGCACTGACTCAGCTACGACCAGATATGGACAAACAGAACTGAAATTTGAATCCGCCAGGAAGACCGACTTGGTAGTCGCCACTCTTATCTGCCCGGGTATGTACCAACAGTTGATATATTAATTTTATTAGCTTTTGAGTTTGTTCCAATTTTCCCGTACTCTGCGCGATGCCACGCCTATCACGATTCAATCCCAACTGCCCAACTCGTTATCGTGGTCATGCCTTTTTCCAATAGACCTCGTGAGATGTGTGGTGAATTAAAATTGATCAGGTCTATAGTCGATTTTCGAGCGGTTCTGAAACTTATTTTAAAACAATATTTGCTTTCCCGCCTTAGATGCAAACTTGTGATCTAAAACGGTGTGAAAAAGTCAAGCGAAAAGAGAATTGTTCCGTAATATCTGCCACAACTCTACTAGTTGGGGTTCGCAGAGTTTGAAAAATAACTTTTATTCCTTGAAAAGTTGTGCTTTTAAATGTTTTTTTTTTTTTGCAGAAATTTCGAAAATTGATTCAATTTTTGGAAAACACAAGTTGATATAATCACTTAACTGCACTTTCTCCATGTCCTTCTCTCACCGTGTCGCCCTCTTAAAAAACGTGCCAAAGCAAAAAATTAAATAAACTTTCAATTTGAGAATAGTGTCACAGTGACATTTTACTCGAAGAAGTATTAACGCGAAATAAGAAATTCACTCCCAATGGGAGCAATTAGTAATGCGCTAAATGCTCGGAAAAGAAATTGTTTGCATACGTCAGATGTCACTAACATTTGCACACACAATTACCGCATTGCCGCAGAGTTTTTTTCCCCTTTATTTTTTTTTTTAATTATTAATTTAACGTATTTTACAAGTGTGTTAGTGTGTCAAATAAATGCAATTAAGTTAAATATTTTATTTATTTTTGAGCGAGTAAATGTGGTTTTAGAAAAAAAAACACAATTTTTCATTTATATCTTGAAATAAATATAAAGCAAAAATAAGTTGAATATGTTCAGCGATTTCATCAAATTCGTATTATGTTGTTGCTGTTCTTGTTGTTGTTGTTGCTTATTCATTCGTACCTTTAAATAATAATTTATAAGAATATTATAAACTCAAGCACGCACATCCAAGCATATATTTATAGTTTGTAGTTATAGTAAATCTTAATTAATTATCTTATATAACAAATATCCACAAATTATTATTAATTTCGCTGATTATCTTCGACTCTATTATCTCATTAGAGTTGGTTTGATTGTTGCTGTTCTTACCACACTGCGAACACTTTGTGTATCGGCAATAAATTATCTTTATATTGCTAATTAGAATACATTGAGACTTTTTCTGCAATACACACACCTACACACATAATTCAATAATTATATGATTAACTAAACGAAAGAGACAGAGATAATAACTGAGAAGTTTATTTAAAATTTCGTTTAAATGAATTGAAAATTTTTCACTTAAATTTTTTTTATGGCCGCATTACGTCAGAGGCCAAGGTTAAAATATTCTTAGGATTTTTATATGATTAACGGGGAAAGAAAATTTTAGCAAGCATGTGCGTCTGCTAATTGCCTCAAGGAAGTAATGGTTGAAAGGTTAATACCTTTAAAAATGTTTTTTTTTCCTTTGTCTTATACAAGAATAGCTTAAGTGACCTTTGGTGGCGAAGAAGGGAAGTAGATCGCAAGGGACTGCGACAATGCTATAAAAACTTTAGTTCCCCAACTGGGATTTACTTCTATTGCACCAACGGCGGACAGAGCTGAGTAAGGACTAAAAAGACGAAAGTCTACGAAGATCATTATATGGCGGTCATATCGCAAAATGTCGAGCTCTTAAATAAAAAATCCAATCAATATTTTTACTAACGATAAGCATGGCAGTGGCATGCATCGCTTCATTGTTTCTAACATCTTTTTCTACAATTTCTTATCATTTTGCTGTTAGGAACCAGGACAATGAGAACGCACCGACTGAGTCAGCTGAGAAGATATGCCTTCACTCCAATTACAGTTTCTCTTTAAAAGTATAGGAGGAACATGTAAAAAGAAAGGGTCTCCTTAACGATGCCTATAAGAATTTTCATAAATTCATATAAAATATACGTAGAAAAGCAACGGGGTTTGTTGTCGTCGGCCTCGGGCGTAAGTTGATTCGACAGACGAAAAGATCTGCATTGAAGCACAATCGGAAGAATTCTTCGCCTTTCGCACAAAGTGTTCGCCCCACGAGAAATGCAACGTATTTGATGCAAAAGAATGTGGAACGTAGTGTGTATGATATGTTCCTACAAGATTACAAATTACGAATAAAAAAAATTGTGACATCCTTTGCAACGGCATAAATATATGATACAATGAATGATTTTTCGAAAACCATCTTTGACGAAATTGTTGAAAATTCTTTATTGCATATAAAATATTTATCTGAGAAAACCATATCTCTTTCCAATCCCAGCTTATAATAACATAGAACATTGTCTTGGTCGTTACACAACTTCATGCATGCTTTGCCGAGCAAACAAGTTGATGACAATGCCACCGCGCTTTCATTACCCAATGAAATTTAAAATTCTTAATAATTTGTCGCATGAAGACCTAATGTAAGCAAAGACTGAACTAAAACCTAAGTCGAAGTCAGTCATTACCAAACGAAGCTTGACGTTTAGTTGCAAACTTATCGACCGTCAAGATTTGAAATATGGAGGTATGAAAATACATGAGATTGTGTGACGTGTTTGGTGACAGAGAGAGCAAAAGTTTTTATTGAAATTTTTCGAATGCAAACAAACTAACGGTCTTTAACTGCAATATTATCAAGTCTCAGTTCCATCAGTGCTGAACAATCGTTTGGCCGAAGTTGCAGGTACTCGATGTGTCAAATTTCTCGCAAAACAAAAGCATACCGACGAACTTTACACAAGTTTCAAACCTTAAATCACTGTCGCAGAAAATCTGCCGATTCTATCGAGTGGATTGCTTGCTTTCTTTTAAATGGAAATCAATCGTAAGACACGGGCACAGATGTGAGGCACATCGTGGTACGATTTGTTATGAAAACATTCCCGTGAATTACGGTTAATAGACTTGTTTATCGAACCATCCAGTTTCGAGTCCTCGCCAACATGTAAAATTTTGAAAAGTATTTCCGTTGAAAACCCGATATAATATTAAAAGTGTGAAAAGTGCTTGAAGTTCTCTTCGCAATTAATGCGTGTGCACTAAGCAACCAATGAAGAGATTTTCGTAGAGTTACGCTTTCCAACAGATTGCTGGTAGTGAATATTTTTATTTTTATTGTTGACGAAGAGAGAGAGAGAATACCTACGTATCTGCCGATACAATTAACTTCATATTTGTTAAGGAAGCAGTTATTACATCTATTTGTGTGCGTAATTGCGTTTGTATTCTTATCAGATTAAGGAAAAGAAAATACACAAAAGGAAAACAAAATTATTAATAAATATGCAGGCCGGGAAGTAAGCGCTCGTAAAGCGACGATAAATGTCGATATTAATTTAAGCGAACAGAAAGTTAATTATATTCCATACAATCGCTTGGTTACGCCATCGCTGAGTAAGTAATACATGAGAAAGGATCAGCCAGAAGAAGTAAATGTTCGCCTTTTTCGCAATTATGAATAAAGATATGCGAGCTTAATCTTCCGGGAATTCCAACGGTTGCTTGATGTCTTCTGCTCATTTTAACGGCTTCTTTTGGCTTACAAGTGAATGTTTTGCTTATGCTTTTATTATTTTTGCTTTTTATTTGTTTTTACATTTTTTTTTCCTCGCAACAAAATCATCAAAAACATGTTCAGTTCCTTTGTCGGTCATAAAAAAATTAAATTTATTTTCCTTTGCTTTTATTACGACAACGTTCAAAGCAATTATAATTCATTTCTCAGTGGTAGTCGGCCGCCTTTTCCTTGTATAGTAATTACATCCAGTTTATTATTAGCTCTCAATATCTGTTTGGCGCTATTTTCATAAATGTTGCTTGGCGTCGTCTCTCACAATATCCTTAAGACTTTAATCTTTTTTTTTTTTTTTCTTTCTTTCATTTTCTTAGAAATTCAAGTCGTATCCTTGTTTCAGTTGTCAGTCTCATCTTATTTTCATATAAAGCGATGGCATCAAGTGTAGCACGAAATAGACAAAAAAGTTGTGCAAAACTCTCGGACCTTTTTTAAACGAAACTAACAAAATCGACGGCTATGAAGGAATCCCAATCTTCATACATATTATCGGTTAGACACGCCTTAGTGCATTGTCCAAATGCCTGTCAGGTACATGTGAGGTCGAGCTTAGGCAAGAAATCCATGTATCATATATGATAGTTAGTAGCGAGAGGTTTGACCAAACTTTCGCATTCCTTTCTTAATGATTAGAATAAATCTGCATTCAAAAAGAAAAGCTCGCGACAAAAGTCACACCCTCTTGACATGCGACTCGAGAATAAATCGAAGATAATCGATAATTGAGGAAAGGAGAAGTCGTTAATAGCTTTGCCTTTTTTACAATCAGATTAGAGGCAAATCTGTTTCACTACGTAAAACAAAGCCGATAAGCTCCAAAGGCTCCATCGGGTCTGCAGATTTCCTGTAAAGAATTTACTTCTCTTTAGGATTGGATTGGAAGCTAATCCAATGTATTCGTTCAAGACAAGTTTGTTGTGTCTTCGTAAAGGAATTCCTTGGCACTTCGATAAAATTGAGAAATTCAAAAGACTTACTAACTAGCGTGAATGCGAATTCCTTATAAGGACCCTGGAAAGCGTCCCTTAAATTGCTACGAAGGAAAATAAAGTATAGAGAATGATCCAGTGACGGCTACCTTGCGATTTGTCTTATATGCGTTATCCACAATGCGTCTTACCTGACAGGTTTCTTACTGCAAAAGAAAGATCGCCACTACGGCGGACGTAGACTAACTTTCTATTTCCAAGAAGTTGCTGATGTCACCTAACTTCGATTTTGTACGCAAATTTGTGTTACATCACCACCCCTAAAAACTTAATATATCCTTATGACACACAAGGTTTTTGGTATAATGATATTAATGAAGATATTTTCCATTCTGTTTATTTTCAGTTTATTGTAATATATTTTAATTTTTATCAATATTTTTATCAATATTTAATTAACGACGGGCTACTTTTCAAGCTTAAAGAATTTGCTTCAACTCCCATGTAAGAGAGAGCTTTTATGATATAATAAACTCACGGCTACCGTTCATTTCACATATATTGCATGCGATTTAAACTTACTTATCTAGCGTTCGTCTTGATAAATTTAGCTAGCATGCTATTTGAGAGCTACTTGTTATGGTTAACTAATTTATATCAGCCAGCAATCAAAAATGATCTTATGCTTGCATCCTCAATGGCCAAGAGAGGCCACTAGTTCGACGAATAATCACCGTCTCAAAAAGAAAACATAACTAAGCTGCTGGTTGCCTTAACTTAAGTAAGATATCTAGCATGTGACGAGGGCTAACAAGGCGATTAAATTCTTCTTGAAACTCGTCTAACTATCAAGTCATTTATAACTACCTCAGCTAGGTTAGCTAGCTTAGCTAGACTTGAAGCTGTTTCGTACACTAAAAAACCATCTATTTTATATTAGTGCTCCCAACTGACAAGCCAAGTCATTGTTCCGCGTCTTACCCAAGCATTTAGAAAGCGATTTAATTAATTTAAAACTGACTCATGCTAGTTTGCAATCTAACGCTTACTTCAGAGGCCAAGGACCACTCGAATACAGGCAAGGCATTATTGTCGCGGATACAAATGCTTGTTTCCATTCAGAGAGAGTAACATTTGTCTTCTAAATTCGCTCCGCCCTATTTGGGCATATCTGTCCATTTTTAAGCATGTATTTCATCCATCCATTAAATTTACACTTCATTCTCCAGTTATGTATCTGCCTCTTTTCACTCCTCGTTGCCAAACACTAACTATAAAACAATAAAGTTTTAGACCATTTTAAGCGAGTCGGTGCAAAGACACCGTTTGCCATATGTTTCTGTAACTTTTAACTTCTTGCCGCTTATGTGAACAATTTCTCATTTTTAAGGATATTTTCAAGGTCTGCTCCAGTAGTCGTAAGAGTAACTTTCATTTCATTTCATTATTTCACTTTAATTGCATTGGTAAAGCCTTTCGAATGATAAATGGCTTCCTTACTGCACTCATTTCCTATTTTCTACTTTTAATTTGTTCTCGAGACATTTGTCGTGAGTAAGTGCGTAATTACTTTTCAATAACTAACCAATTTATTGCGATTTTCAAATCCTGGCGATAAAGTAAAAATTGAAGAATTTTTAAAGGTGGGACGGCAAGGCAATCGAAAGTGTGCAAAATTTTGCTTAACTATAATGGAATCCTTTAAAAGGAAAAGTGCTAAGCTTGCAAATGCTACTTTTCGTCTCCTTTTTTCTTTTTTCCTTTTTTTTCATTTCTTTTTTTCATTTCTTTTTTTCATTTCTTTTTTTTGTTTTTTTTTTTTTTTTCGAAAATATTGTGTATAAACAGTACATGTATATATAAATCCCTTTTGGCATAAAGTGACACTTACACTCATACATTTGCGAACACCCACCTAGCCGCCAACCACAATGATTCATATACAAAACGACCAAATAGTCTGCGTGTGGCAGTTGTGGTGTTAGTCGTTGCAAAAGTATTTTCACGAATTTCTGTTCTGTTCCAGTATTAAAGTTATTGAAGCGGAAGGTTAGTGTCTCGTATTGACTGCAATTTGTGACGATGGCAGCATAAAAGGTGTGCGCATAGGACCCTAACAAGTTTCTGAAATTATACAAACGCGTACAAATGACAACAAAACAACACATGCAACAAACGCATATTAAACTCACTCGTAACACACTCTCACCTTCTTGCGCATCGTTGTGGAGGCGAAAAAGCAGTAACCGAAAGGATTATATATAGTAATGGTCGACAATGAATAACTTTCTGCTTTAAGTTACACAGTGCGATAGCGACAATTGCTGACATGAAACGCAATCGGAATAGCAGAGCGATATGCATCGTAACCAAAAAAAAGCTCTGCTTTGACGTACTTTCAATTTTCTAAATCCGATTCACTTTTGTACTCCTCTGCACTAACTAACTGTACGCTGCAGTTGTCGGTGCACATTTCTTAAGACTTTGCTTTCGTTTTATTGCAAGACATTTGCGATTTTCATACGACCCCTCGAAACATAAGCATTGAAACTATTAGCCATAGTAAATGCAGTCTTCTTCTTCAAAATTCTGTCGCTTTTGCAGTTGCTTCGTTCAATTTGCTGGCATTATAACTACCTTGTGGTTAATTTGCTGATGATATGCTTTGACAGCAGTATTCGCGAATATTTCGCTGTTTATATGTTTAAATACATATACAAAAATATTTATATATATATATGTACGTGTATGTTGTTGTATAAGGTGAGTAGTATTAGTAGACGAGGTCAAAATCGTTATTACACAGAAAGCATTAAAAATAACGAAGAAAAAGTTATAGCGAAAAAGGATTAAATAAGTTTTTGCCAGTGATTTGTTATCCTCTTAGTAAGGTGGCGCTAAGTAGCATAATGGATATTCTAAGTTATCTGCCCGGTAAAATGGCTTTAAATTTCATTTGATATTGAGTTGTAAGCAGCTTAAAATGTGACTTGGCGTGAACTTAGCCTAACGTCCTATGTGTGTAATCCATGTTTTTGCCGTTACTAAAAGGCAGGCTTTCCACGCACTAATTTCTCTCTTTCCTGAGTTGCATGCGATAATAGAAAAAGAAAAACCCACTTAGAATAATAAAAGTTAAGCAAAAATAAAAAATACAAAAATAAGTGGAAAATGAAATCACGCTTCATATTCCAGAAAAGACCTATGAGCTGTGTATATATAGTTTAAGGCCACACCAGGTTCTTGTTGTGTCCTAAAGGGCGTTGAAAGCCCAAAGGAAAATTCCATTTAAGAGCAACGTCCCTAAAGCAGCTTTCCTTCTATGTCGTACACGTACACCTGCGGAAGTAAAAGAATTTATTAACAATTTTAAAGAAATCACGTTACTCCAGATACCTATAAAATGATAAGTTTTAAGGGACGTTCGTTAAGGAAATCACGTTACTCCAGATACCTATAAAATGATAAGTTCTAAGGAACGTTCGTTAAAGAAATCACGTTACTCCAGATACCTATAAAATAATAAGTTTTAAAGGACGTTCGTTAAAGAAATCACGTTACTCCAGATACCTATAAAATAGTAAGTTTTAAGGGACGTTCGTTAAAAACTGCCAGAAAAAAATTTCATTATGATATTTTTCGGCACATTCCGGCACACTCTCAATAAAATGTACAGGTTCGTCCCTGTAGCAGGAAGATCCTTAGATACCCATGTTCTAGGCCGGGTCCTTATTCCCTGCTGANCACCAGCACCAGCTTACAGTAATTCACGTTTCATTTAAATTGAATGAAATTTTACTTAAACGCCTTACTCTGGGATTTACAGTCATTTAAAAGTGAAATGTGTGAGAGTGACTGCATAAGTAAGGTCGTCACAAAAAAAAATAAATAAAAGCCTAAAAAGAAAAGAGTGAGAAAAAAAGAAATTTTGGCCAAATATTTAATGTCAGTGCTTGCGCTTACCATGGCCTTTTCAGATTTGAAATGGATTAAGTCACGGTACGGTGAACGCGAAAGTGATCCTTTTCGAGCGTTCATAGCAACAGCAACAACAACAACAACAACAACAACAACAACAACAATAAAGGTAGTAACAGCAGCCATCACTTATATACTTAAGGCAGGTTGGCCGGTGGACGTTTTCTAAATTATGCAAAGTGTTGAGTGCGGTTTTCAATGTGGGAGAATATGTTGGAAACAAGTGCTGCGAACAACCTGCTCTTATTGTTTCTGCTTCTGTTGTTGCTGTTAATGTTGGTGGTTGCGGTTAGTGTAGCACCCTTGACTAAGGCTACGGTATCTTTTTAAAGAACCAATGCACGCCAGTGGCTTACAAGTTAAACGATATTATATGAGGTGTTTATAAACGTGTTGTTAAACTAAAGGTGCCCTAACTGTTTAGAAAAGTTCATCTCAAAAAAAAAAAAAAAAAAAAATCCTTAAATATTTATTGCAAATGAAAACATTTTTTCAGGTGTTTATGGCATTTTCTAAAATTCTTTAGAACATGATTTTAACAATCTATAGGATAACGATGATGATGGTGAGGAATACTTTTTTCTGAAAATATTTCTCCTAAAAGAAAGTACAGAAAGTAAGCATACGGGCATGCGACGGCTTCCCCTTTCTTCCCATGCAATGGCGACTAATAAAAAATCGAATGAAATCAGTATTATTTTCCCGGCGTTCTAGGGCAGCCAATACTTGGAAAAAAGAAAGCAAATCCAATTTTCGAGAGCCGGTAGTGCGTCGTTAAAAATGGAAAGCTTCATTTTATGTGAGATTGGTGGACGACTTCAGTATGGCCTGAGAATATTTTCCATTCGACAAGGGACTGAAGGGACTAATGGCTGGCAAAGTTCATTGCACTGTGGCACTTGGTGGATGCAGTATGCTTAAAGTAGGTCCTTAGTTCATTCCTGAAGAGTTCTTATTAGCTGTCTAACGTTCCAGCGAAGACAATTACATTTTACTACGTTCACTGCCTAGCTGTGAAGTTGCATTGTTAGCGGCAGCGTAGGCACATTTCCTTCAGGCTCCGTGTCCTCCTCCTATCAGTGGATCAAAAAATGGATGGTTCTTTTTATATATCTACAATTGTCACAAATCTTATAATCTCTACAATTCCAATTATTTGTGCCATTATCACGCGGAAGGAGGGACTCAAAAAAAGAAGTTATTAAAATTAGTGTACGGTGTAAGTAGTTCCCCCTTTAATATATACTGTGAAGGACGTTTCGTCTCTTTCCTTTGGCTGGGGCAGCTCAGCGGCCCAGGGAAGGAAAACACCAGAAAATTTCTATTTGCAGTGACTTGATCCTTCTTTTATTAGTTGATTACATTTCGCAAATTTAATCCGAGTTTATAAATTTTATTCTGATACCTTTACATTCATTTTCTCTCAACCACTTTTGTTTAATCGCGATATTCATTCGCCGATGTTCACGAAACTAACTCGACTGCCTGGCTCGAGAGCCTAACCTCGACTGCTTTAAAACTAATTTTCCCTATTCTATTCTTACTCTATACTTAAACTATCCCTATTCTATTCCTATTCTATCTTAATCTATTCCTATGTTCTATTTCTATTTTATCTTAATCTAATCTTAAGTTATCTTATCCGTGAGCCCAAAACGGGGGACGACTTTGGCTCCTCACAATACTTTCTTTTCCTCCGATTCCATTAACTAGGGTCATGCATGGCCATTCCTCGTCAAGGGCTTAGATCATCAGTTCTAATGCAGTGAATAAGTTTTTTTTAATTTTTTTGCTATGATACGCGATTCTTTTGTAGCCGACTTTTAGGATAATATTATATCATGGAAATAAATAAATAGCTTTGAGTTTTAATTAAACTCTCTTGCGAGTTTTTTGTTCTTGTTTCCATTTTATTAGCTTGCATGACATGCAAACTGATGTTAAAAAAATAAGCTATTGAGGAAGTCGAGCTAAACCAAGATCTGAAATTAACTAAAAAAGTTTGATTTGGGATTCACTGTATTGGATAACTTGAGGAGTACAAAAAGCGTTAGGATTTGAAATGAAATCACTTTCCAAGTGCTGCATGCAACACATTATGTAACAATAGTGATTGACTAAACTGTAAGGTACTTATCGTCGTGTTAGATTAAATCATTTACTGTAAATGTAAATTAAATTGAATTTAAAAAAAAAAACAAAACATTATTTCCTACCTTGAATGTTCCAAGATAATGAAAAAGTTGTATTAAAAACCATTTCAAATAAGGAATGAAATCAAAATTTCTGTAAAATTTAATTTTGAAACTTTAAAGAGGGGTCTTCAAGTTTATTGCATCGATGGCTCCTCCAACTGTCATCCGACTGCCTTTTGTTTTCGTTTTCAATGAGTCAGGCTTATCTCATATATTTTCTTTTTTTCTTTACCAAATACGCAGCGCATTTCCTAAATACTAAAGCGCCCAACTGCAGTAACACGGCAACAGTTAGAAAGAAGTGAGGAAAGGCAAAGTCGTAAGAAGTAGGAAGTTGGTCATAGGGTTTGCAAATGTTATGTCTTTACCGACTGAGCGCTGACTCAGCTACGACCAAATATGGACAAACTGCACTGAAATTTGAATCCGCCAGGAAGACCGACTTGGTAGTCGCCACTCTTATCTGCCCGGGTATGTAGCAACAGTTGATATATTAATTTTATTAGCTTTTGAGTTTGTTCCAATTTTCCCGTACTCTGCGCGATGCCACGCCTATCACGATTCAATCCCAACTGCCCAACTCGTTATCGTGGTCATGCCTTTTTCCAATAGACCTCGTGAGATGTGTGGTGAATTAAAATTGATCAGGTCTATAGTCGATTTTCGAGCGGTTCTGAAACTTATTTTAAAACAATATTTGCTTTCCCGCCTTAGATGCAAACTTGTGATCTAAAACGGTGTGAAAAAGTCAAGCGAAAAGAGAATTGTTCCGTAATATCTGCCACAACTCTACTAGTTGGGGTTCGCAGAGTTTGAAAAATAACTTTTATTCCTTGAAAAGTTGTGCTTTTAAATGTTTTTTTTTTTTTGCAGAAATTTCGAAAATTGATTCAATTTTTGGAAAACACAAGTTGATATAATCACTTAACTGCACTTTCTCCATGTCCTTCTCTCACCGTGTCGCCCTCTTAAAAAACGTGCCAAAGCAAAAAATTAAATAAACTTTCAATTTGAGAATAGTGTCACAGTGACATTTTACTCGAAGAAGTATTAACGCGAAATAAGAAATTCACTCCCAATGGGAGCAATTAGTAATGCGCTAAATGCTCGGAAAAGAAATTGTTTGCATACGTCAGATGTCACTAACATTTGCACACACAATTACCGCATTGCCGCAGA
>KK502563.1:224122-239780 GCA_000688735.1 Glossina austeni
GCGGCCGCCTACCCTGCGGCCTATCGGCCCTGTCTATATAATTACTTATACGCGTTCCGGTAAAAAAAAAATTAGCACAACACCACTGAGGAGAACCAATGGATCGCTATACGTTAGATTGTGTTCTTATTCTTCCTCCCACACCTCGCCTATTTATCGAAAGCAAGCCTATGTTTGAAACGAAATTGTACGGAAGTGCAATACCGCTCTCGTTGCAGAGCATCGTTGCTTTTGTGTTTTTCATTACATATGTTAGACTGTTCAGGAATGATGCGCTCGACAATAGACCTTTTGAGACCTGGTAAATATGGTAGACTTGTGAAATGAACTAAACAAAGTTAAGGATACAAGTTAAAGGGTGACCGGCATTGTTAGCCATCCTTACGTGCATACTATGATCAAGTGATTTCTTCCATATGACAACTTTAGACAGCACACAGTTAATCAAGGTTTGAAAACGTATTCGAAAAGAGATCAGCTCTGCATTTTTAAAATATTTACTTACGCTTTATAATTATTGTTAATTTGATTGCGAGCAAAATTTTCGAAGTTAAATGAGTGAATAATGATAGCGATCCAGCGTCGTCAACTTAAGCCTTCGTCTGTTGAAATCTACCGCAAAGCAAGTGCTCTTCACTTTCCTTTCATTAATTCCTAGCTTCGTTAAGAAACAGTTAACTTTTCTTTTTACAACATTCCGAGCCAATATTCTTAGCAGTGCTCTCTCACTTTTAATTAACCCAATGTTCTTTAGCATTAGGTTTTCTTACCTTGATTAAGTGCATAAAGTGTAAAGTGGAATAAGAAGAAGAATAAGAAGTAGAAGAAGAATAAGAAGTAGAAGAAGAATAAGAAGAAAAAGTAGAAAAAGCTCTCTTTTTATTAAGAATTTTTTTATTTTTATCCTTTTTTGTGCATATTACGTTTTATGCATAAACCTGATGATCATTTTAATTGTTAGGCCATAGTACGAATATAGCCAAACCCGACATTATGCTTGAATTGGTTTGAATAAGAACTTTATGGCTTTAAACTCATCAGCGCTCGTTACCCCTCATCACAAATTTCTTGCTTGCGCTGCCACTTTAATTCTATTGTGCGTGATGTAATTAAATTTTACGCGAACAAAGCTTTGCAGCCAAAGTAATTATCACACAGATTAATTATGTGGCATGAAAATGTTCTGAAAATAACTACGACTACGGGTTTTCTTTTTTTCTTTTTTGTTTTTTGTTTTTTGTTTTTTTTTTTCTTTTTATCTGAATAGAAGATTTCCGTGTTTGTTTGGTTGTGCTACCTGAAATAAAAATTTACAAAAACAATTATATGATAGATAATGGCTTGGAAGAAAACTTTTAATTGACTTCTGTCTCTCTTTTTCCTAAGTCTTGAGAACAAAAAAAAAAAAAAAACAAAATTGGTTTTGTTTAAGTAAACACGATTATCTCCCCCCCGGAAGGATAGGTTTTTTAAAAAGATTTCTCTTTCTACGTCATGTCAATATGTACTCTTTACGATGATATAATATTCACTTTCAAAAATTTAATCTATTGCATCCAGATTACGGGTTAATGCAGTGGTTTCCAACCTTTTCGTACAGGCGACCCCCTTTTTAAAAAAAAAATTAATGCGATCCCCTTTAAAAAACAAAAAACAAAAAACAAAAAAATCAGATGTTTCTGTTTACTGAAGTTTGACACGAGTAAGCACGAGAATAACCGGGATGTTGCAAGTGTTTTAGCATTTGTACACCAAAAATCCGCGGCGAGGATTATGGATTACGTATAGTGCTGATTCATTTCTTTGACACCTATTTGACTTTTTTACACTTTACTTTACTTTGCTACATGCCCCCCTTGCAATAGTATCGCGCCCCCACAGGTTAGAAACCACTGGGTTAATGGGTAACGAGTCTTAAATAAAAAAGTATTGTCACAGCCGTAAAGGTGAAACGCTGCATGATATCGCTCATGAAAAAAAAAAACCTCCATCCAATGGATTTTCTTACTCGGATTGCAGTTGTACTCGCTGAAAGGTAAAGTGGTGAGTATAAGTAAACTAAGCTAGGAAGTACTTCAAAAATCAACCCACTCTCTTAGCAATCAGTCACCACTGGACTTGGATATAGAAAAATAATAAACAACTTCAGTTATACATGTAAGAAGAAGAATGAAGAACGAATTACGCTTTGTTGCTGTATACAAATATATACGAATATACATATATATGGTTTGACAAGATCTCTCTCTATGGATATGAGCAAATGAAGAGCCTACGTTTCGCGCTGAGAATAAAAATAATGATTTATTAGAGAAATTACAGAAAATGGAAAAAAAAACAAATATAAAAAATATAAAAAAAAAATATATATATATAGGATATATAGGATATATATATATATATATATATAGGATATTTCATTCATAGTGGTGATCGAATCATTTGCATTCTATTAGGTAAGAGTGGGTCCGAGAAAGGTCAACTATGAAGGATAACAATGGATTCTCAAAGGATTAACTCCGTGTCTACACTACTACAACTATGCAAATTCTGTCCTTCGACCGTGGAATGGTATCATTTTCACCTCTTTCCACGAATTTTGTACAAATTTCATGAGAATTTGTTTTATTTATGAAATGAGCTCAAAGAAGATAAAATAATGAGCCGAAGGTATAACTCTCGGGAAAGCTTGATATGTCATGTTTTGTAAATAAAGCACAAGTTTCGTCAACATTAGCGGATAAAGATGCGTGCAAAAAAATTCAATTCGGTTTATACATAACGTAGCCGAAAGGTGCTGGGAAAAGAGAAAATACTGCGGCTTTGCAGAAGCCTGGGAACCTATCAGTAACACACTATTCTCATAGATATTCGGAAATTTTGTTTATGGAATAAATCGCTTAAAGATCGCCCTTAGATTCTATTAATTTCAATTTATTAATTTATATATATTTTTATAAAATTTATCAAAAGGACGACTCGATGCTTAGACGAGAATCTTACGTTGATGGCGTAGCTAAAAATTTCAAAGCGATCGAGCGAGAATTGGTGGAGGAAGTGGTAATGTAAGCTCGCCCATCGCTATATCTAGTGACATCTGAAAGTCGATACATCAACTCGAGGCATGAATCGGATCGAATTATTCTCTTATCGATTCCCATAAAAAAAATCGTACCCCATAAAACTCTTAATTCTAACTATTCGTTATAGGGAAAAAGTTTACCATAGTTTTCAATATCCTTTAGCATAAGTCGATGAACATAGCGTAACCTCAATAAGTTTCGGGTTTGGATTTAATGAAGCAGTGCAAGGCATTCAATGATCTTCTACAACTATTTTAATTTGTAATTAATTCAAATAATTGCGTGCATGTAGCAGTTGATAATAATCCAATGACAGTATCATTACGAATACCATTTAATGTCCTGCATGACATATCAAAAATTCCTGGGAAATTTTTTATATATATATCTGGCACACTTTGATCTAATAGCAAAGCTTTCTTTGTGCTGTAGATCCGCACACATGTCTTGTTCATGGCAACACTGTGGAGATAGAAAAACCGAAACCGACCCTTCGTTTAGCTTCGCAACATATGCTCTTCTAGTTGGGATTGCAAGCCAATTTCCTCTTCCGTAGCTCCAAGTGAGACCTAATCATCCTATTCAACTGAATCTGTTCTGTTCTTACGATGCTTATATTTTCGTGGAAATATCGTAATATCAGGTGCGGGAGTAAAACGATTTTCCGACTTCAGTGCCCACAGTGTACCCCTACTACTATATTCACATCGTATATCTATAGATATATTAATTATTGCAATCAACAACGAAAGAACGTCATAAAAAAACCATCTCGAGAATGTGTGTAATGCTTATGCTCTCGTCTTCCATTTTTTATAATTTTTTTGTTCCTTTAAGTGGCTTTTTACATTTCCTTTACACCATTAGTGTTATGTTGGCATCTATATTATCCCACATTGTGTGTGTGTGTTATCGTGCGCAAATATTGTAATTATTTTTTAAGGCTATGTTCTCGTCGTTTTACTTACTTTATTATTCGCCTACCAGCTATACGAGGTAATGGCAATTTGGGCTAAGCAAAATAGTTAAATGAGAAAACTACTTACTTGTCGTAGACGGTGGTGGTGGTCATCATCGCCAATTGTCGATATAAATTTAGTTTTTATAAAAGTCCATAAAAATTATCTTAAAAGTCATCGTAGAGAAAATGTGGAATAATTTTGAATGCGTTAAATATATAAAAATTATTTAAGTTATTGTTATGCGTTCGCGTACGACGTTCAACGAACAGAGCATTTGTACTAAATTTCAAACATATATATGTAGTATCGGCCAAAGATTGTTCTGTTGTATAATAATTAAATAGGATTTTTAATATTTCGACCAGAAGTGCAGTAAGAAAATTTGTTTTTCTTACTCAGCCTTTTATACGACTTTTATGTGCTATAACATGTTTTTATAACGAATCATACCACGCTATGACTCTTGGCCACTTACGAGAATCACTGGAATAATTGAAATGTTGTTTTTTTTTTATTTATAGTCTGAGAGAAGTGATTTATATACCCAAACAAGCTATATATGAACGTAAAATATTATACACAGACGATATACTTTTTGCGAACGAAATTTGATATCATCGAAAAATTTTACTAAAAAGGTTCAGCGAGATTCATGACCACATCGTGCTCCAATTAAGAGTAAAAAATAAATTAAATGATTATTAAAAATTAAAAAAAATTCCTAGAGAACAAATAACAACAAGCAAAAGCCTACTATTAAATACCCTGTACCGCTATATAGAGAGAGAAAGGGTCGAAAAACTTGTCCGATCCGAACGATTGCCAATACCACATGTCTTGTGGCGATAGGACATGTTGGTGTACCATATTTCATCAAAGTATTCTTAAAAATGACGACCTATAGGTTAACTACAAGAAAACAAGACGGACAGACAGGCGGACAGACAAGCTTAGATCGATTCAGAAAGTGATTCAGAAAACGATTCTGAATCAATAAGTGGTGAACATATTCCAAGTCGTGTTGGGTGTTGCGTACATCTGCACCCTACAACAAGAAATGGTGTAGCGTATAAAAATTGGTAAATTGGGTTTACAAGAAGATAAAACGAATTATTTCTAATTATCATGTAGCGAACATGGCGAATTGTTCAAAGAGCACAAAGAAAGATTAAAATGCGCCTAAGAAATAATTTCAGAATTAATTTTTGTATATGTTTAAAGGATAATACCGATTAAGGTTCACTGAAAATATAATTATTTTCTAGATTTATATAAAAGCATATGAAAACATTATAGTCAGACAAGGCCGTCCATTCAATGTTCTATAATAGTACTTCGTTACTATGTAAATGCTTACCTGCCGGGGGCATCCTTATATGAGAATTATCTCAAAACGTGCACCGAAGTGTTTCAAGCTTATACGCAATACGCAGAATTAAATCTTCTCACCATAAAAGAACCTACTTTTCAAAAATCCCCTTTATGGAAAATGGCTGGAGAAATGGACGCAATTGGTTCAAATGTTTACACCATAAGTTAAATCACTATTCAGAGATCAACTTTCATCATAGAATTGGAAAAATTGGAAGTTGTTTTAATAGCAAGTCTTACTTTTTATAAGAACACTTATATGGGAGTTGTGTTAGACCATACCAAGCACTTCGTTTATACCTGATCATAAACATACTTATTGTGTAATCAAATGCACTTATTTTACATCGACTTTAGCATCAGATTTTTGCTTGGCTGAGCTGCCTGCTGGCTGCGTTTTTGATATAAAAGGAAAGCGAACTTACCTACATGGATATATATATATATATATATTTATATATATATATATATNTAAAATTTAATACATACACCTAACTCTCCTTTTTACACGATAGATACGTTCCCAAAAAATACGTGTAAAAAAAAATTCGTGTAAAAAGAGAATTAGGTGTAAACAATATTAAAAAGTTCTTGTTCGAGTTCACTTAATTTATTTCGTGCTTACACATTTAATAATTCATTAAATATTTTATAAAAAATAATTTCTACTTTGGAAAAAGTCCTTCCTTTATATTTATCTGAAATTCACAAATATATAAGAGATTAAAAAATATTAAAAATCGTGTTAAAACAAAATAATTCGTGTAAAAAAAGAATTTTTTTTTTCTTTTGAACTCGTGTTAAATCAAATTCGTGCAAAAAAATTTGTGTAAAAAGAGAATTGGGTGTATATGCGGAGCGTCGCAAATTTGTTCTGGATTTAATAAAAAACCCACCTTTTAGTGACAGTGAAGTTAATATTTATCAAAAAAAAACAAAATATTCACAATCACGACTCCATTCAATAAAAATGAGAAGAAAAGTCACAAAATTCAAAAATGACAAAATGATAATTTGCTTTGGTTTGAAAAATATTTGAATCGTAAGAAGTTTTGTTAGTAGTTTAGTGCATACGTCCTGCATATGCACATATATGTCAAAGAAATGTAATTAAATTCATTTTAGTAAAAAAGCAAAAGGAAAAAAAAAAAATACACGAATATTTCATTCATCATATATTTATACATATATACATTTTCATATTTCATTCTTTTTATTTCATTCCTCATACATTTGTTTACCTATATATCATATTTCATGTTTTTTTTTTTATTAAAATTAACTTAATTAAATTTCTTTGACGTACGACTTATATGAAGAAAGTATAATTTCATTACTGCTACTGTTGTTACCATTTATTTAGACCAAAGAAATGAATTCTAAGACTAATGCAGGCTAAATGAGTACTAGGCTAACATCATCAGCTTTCGTTTTTGGAAAAAGGCAGTTTAGATGGTTAACCCAGTCAGCCAGTTTTATCGGCATTATCTTCGATCTTCGGATTTTGGAAAGGTTTTGGCATTCACAGCGTATACGTTTAATCGTAATCCACAAGGAAATAGTCTTCATTAGGGCGCTGCATTAGAATCATCAAACCGAATTCTTGCAAATGTCTTCATCTTATCTTTTTTCTCGGTGCTCTACGTTTGCCTTCATTAAGAAATTATTTTGGTTTACCTAGATTAAGTATACACCTAAATAGGTGAAATTTGGGAAATATTAATTCGACTTAGGGCTGCATGGCCATTAATACAATTATTTTACAAAATATCACTATTTTGCGCCAGGGCACACAGTAGTGTATATTAAGTTTGTACCGATGTATTTATAGCGCAAAAAATGAGTTAAAATACATCTGTCTTTCGTTACATAAATTAATTCGAAATCATTTTTAGAAACGATATAGCTTGGCTGTCCGTCTATCTGGCCATATATTTTCGTATTCAACCTACAGTAGCAAAATTTGAGAAATTTTCATTAAAAATTTAGTACTCCATTGTATTTGGGCTCAAGGATTGGGTTGGAGCACTTTTGCGGCCGCTTCCCATAGAACGTGTCTAACTCATAGTATTTTATGGCCAAAATTAGTTTACAAAAGAAATTCGACATAAAAAGTAAATTTTGACCACATAGGATTGTTGTTGTAGCCCACACTCTGCAAAAATTTTCATGAAAGGTACGCCTTTATAGAGGCGTAAATTTTACAAATTCCGCGATAAAAATTGATCCGACAAGAGTGATTTGTCATAGAAATTAAGGGTAGCAAACTTGGACTAAGTAGATGTATTTTTGAAGAGTGAACTTTTACATCCAACCGATGTATGATTTTTGATATTTTGCCACGAAAATAAAAACGGAAATGTGTTAAGTGATGTCGTGTAGGGTATTCACTGTCATTAATTTTTGAATTGTTAGTTGCTGAGATATCCGATAAGAACTTAGGTAGGGCTAATCTAGCGGTGTTTTTTTTAATTCTCTTTATATGACCTTTTTTATCGAGCAATCTATTGTGGTGCTCCTGGAGTGTTTAGCCGACATTCGTTGGTTTCTGCAGCAAATGAATTGGTCTTTGATCGGAGATTCTGTGCATTTTGAACGTCTTTGTAAACAAAATGAGTTTTCCACTCAAGTTTCTTAGGTATTTTTCCTAAATGCGTTTAGCAAGTTGCTCACCACCATCTGCCATTAATCTTTTCCTATTATTTATCTGATTATCAACGTATTACGCCTATTACTTACGCTTTAATTATTTGCGGTCAGTATATCTCGCGACAGAGAGAACGAGATGGAAAAGCGTTGACCGCGCGTTGACCGCCTCGTAGTTGGTTTGTGCGCAAACCAAATGAGCGCTTACCATGGCTACGGCCACAGTAAGCGCGTAAGGGTACCGCGCGGTATGAAGATTTGAACCTGCGAACGCTGACTTAGCAGTCGCGAAAATCAAGTTAATTTTCACACTTCAACTGCATGTAGCTCTTAATTAAAAGCGCATTTGGCAAAGATGCACTTTCTGTTTGAATTTCTGCAATTTCTGTTATACGTGATATGCTTGAAATTTGTCCCAACAAGAGAGCGCAGGTAAAGGGCAGACATATGGACAAATGGGTGGACAAACGGACACACTGAAATGGGCTCAGATGCTTACACTAATCAAAAAAATATATACTTTACAGATGCACGGATCGATGGACACATCGACTAAGATTTTTACTTTAACCGATACAAAGTATTTGAACCATTTCGACGAGTACTTCTTGATGTTCCAAACGAAAGCAAAAATCTTAAATATACTGCAGAGGTATATATGGAATTTTCATTCAATAAAAAGCAATTAAAAGCAATGGCAAAGGTCACGGCTCACTATTCAATATCCAATATCACGCTGTAAGTATTCATGTAACAACTTCGCAAAATAAGGCGTTGTAAGGGAAAGGGCCTAAAGAGTGGTCTGCTCCGAACCGTTTTCAATGACGTTCGTTCTTGAGCCAAAGCACGTACCAAATTTCATCAAAATATCTTAAAAATGACTGCCTATANACGTTCAGAAAAAAAATAAAAAAATACGTATTAAGTAGAACAACCAACAATACCAGCAATGTTATATCAGTTACACATACAATAACGTGAACGGGTGGGTGTGTATGCGTATGCGTGCGGTAACGTGTCCACACACACTCGCAACCATATATTTTTGTTCATAACCATTTCCATGACTTTTGCGTTCATGACCCTTTTGCATTCATACAGCTAATGCTTGAAGCAAAGCCGAAACCCAAAAAATGAAAAAAACAAAAAAAAAGTTCCCGGAAACATTTGCTACGAATATGTTAGTCGTCGTAGTATACGTGTACATCTAACCAATTTTTTTGTTTTTTTTTTGTTGTCTCTCCCCTCCCTTCGCTATATATCTTCTCACATTTTGTCACCATTGTTTATGACCCCATTGAGATGTATGAGCACATTTGGCCATACATTCAAAAGAGCTCTGGTGTTACTTTTTAAAAAGACTTAACTAAAATCCATACAAAAAGAGATAAAAACGAACATAAACTTAGATGCAGTACTAGATTTTATTTACTGTACAAAATCCACCTATTTTTGCCCACACAAAGAAGGTTAATTTATCTCTACAGCTATTGAGCGTTTAATATGAATTGCATGCGTTTGTTTATTTGTTGGTTACGAGTAGCATGCAAACAAAAAAAACAGTTATGAAAACACAATATCTGTTGTTTTATTAATCAAGCGTTAAAGTGTTGCATAGTTTTAGGATGTGTGTTAAATAATAAACGTTACCGGATTTTGCAATGAATCTCAATTTCTAAAAGCTTAGGAAATAATTTGTAATTAATGTGTTGAAGCTTTCGCTGGGTAAGTTGAACAAATTGCCGGCATAGAAATCATTAGGCATTTCTTAAAGCTTGAAAAGTTACTCCTCTCTCAACTTTGCACCAAACTTGGCAGCCTTTCGTAAGTAAACATGTTATTGTTTATGCGTAGGTAACCAATAAAAAACGCGTACACCAGGTAAGCGAATAAATAAAAAGATCATGGACGCCTCCGAAAGCGAACCTTTGAAAACCGCCATTACAAAGCATTTTCAATTTTGTTTTATAATCGTTAGCATAATCGTATTTGGTCGATCGAGACAATTCCTAGATTGACTTTTTGGCTAGGAAGGAAGGAGACCTAGACACCAAAGACTTCTTCAATGATTTCTTCCCCCCAAAAGTGATGGCTACAACTTTCGGAATTGTGGACATTTAAGCTTTTGTATGTTAACAATATTTTCTGTGTTTTGATATTTCCGGTTTCACAATCGTTACGATTGCGTCATTCATGGGATAGCTAGAACCATTCGTAAATTGTCTTTTTGTTCAGAACAAGGATATGCATTAGATTTGAAATCAACATTTCTTAGAAGCTATAATTTTAATACAAAAAACAAATAAATAAACAAATTTTTCGTATTGGAAACATTTCACTAATTTTTTTTTTTTTTCATTGCACGTAATATGTCGAGTGAATGCAACAAATTTTTCCAAATGTGATCAAATTTCTTGCAAATTTCTTCCTTTTTGGCATAATAAGCATTTACCTGAACATGTCCGACTTGTGAGTTNTATATATATATATATATATATATATATATAAAGGACCGAAAATATAAATGTATATAGTCTAATACTTATGAGGTGATTCGAGAAATGCTTTCACCCGATCCAAAAATTTCTCCATTTATTTTTATGCATTATTATGTTTTACTAATTTTTGCTGAAATAAATTTGCAAGTGTTGTTATATAATGAATTTTTTTTAATTGGTTCGTTACATGGGCTGTAGCTGTAAAAATTATCCGATCCAATTCATTGTTAATAGTGCCCATCCTTGGAGCAAAATCATCCATCTGCCAAATTTCATCGAAATATTTGAAATATGGTGATCTGCAGATTGAATAAGCTAGGCAGTAGACAGACAGACAGACGGACAGACTTAAGTGAATCCAAAAAATTGTTTCTAATAGGCACGATAAAAATTGGATTTAGCTCAGGTGCTTCTGGGTATTGCATGCGTCTGCATAAGCTGCCCTACACCACAAATTGTCCACAGTCATAAAAGACAACATCGGATAAGTTAATTAAGAACGTGGCATTCAGGCATATATTTCTGATAGATTACGAATGAGATCAATAAACAAATGTACTCTAGTTTTATTTATGCCATCACTGACATCATTAATCCTTTGCATTTCCAATTACTTTGTTCTCTCTTTACCCACCACTAACTCCTTAATTGCAAACTTGCAAAAAAGGCATAAAAAGTAATTTTAATAAGAAATAAAATTCAAGTGTTCAGAATACGACACAACAAAAAAACCGTTTAATAAGTTTAAAGAATGCAATGTCAAGTCAAGCTCTGTATAGTCGTTGGCTTAACAAACACGATGTCATATGAACATGAGAGTAACAAAAAAGGTATTCGTGTAAGTTAAACGTGAAAATATTTGGGTTAGGATTGCTTTGTATTTTTGGCGATTATTTTATTAGTTTTTAATTTTGTTAACAGCTTCGGTCATACTCTGACGAGATCAGTGCACCGCTTCTCCGCTATACAAACAAAAGAAAAAAGAGAAAAAAATTCATAAAAACAACTTTCAATATAATTTTTGCAAAAAAAAAAAAAAAAAAAAACAAAAAGTATGGCGTTATTTGTGCAAAAATCTCTACCTTGGCCAGACAATATGCCATGATGAGCAATCACACACGAAAGGCATAATACAGAGATGGGTTATTATCTGCACCTATTTTCATATGTAATAAATTTTCGCGCGGCGCTGAACTTTTTAAAATAGACGTCGTTCCTAACGAAAAAAAATATCGCAAATAAACTTCCAAGGTTGAAGGAAACGAATGTAGGGGAGAGATGAAATCTCTAGTATTCAGGTCTGTCTGTCATAAGCATTTTGCGAAGTGAGAGAGAGGGCTTTTCACAGTACAGGCAAAGATTATCGGAGAAAACCGGCTTAATATCAAAGCTTGGCTCTTACCGCCACATTAATTGAAAATTAATTTCAAGCTACAGATTATAACGGTTGGTTGAGAGTGGTATGCCCCAATTGCCGTTGCCCTCCCGGCATTATACAATTCATTATAGACTTTTCCATCACATTATTCCTGATCGATTCCCTATACCCTCATCGATGCATCTGTTCTCACTTAATCTTCTATTGCTAACTAAGCAATTTACTTAAAGCGGTTGCTTTTTTGTGTAGTCATTGGATGTGGCGCAATAAGCCTGTGACTGTGACAATGTCGAGGGACATGTCACGAAGTAAGGGTATAAGAAAACCGGTCACCTTTTAATCTTCTTCAGATTGTTTTAATTTTTCTTAAATTTCATTTTCTTGTACTGGCGCGTTCGTTACTCGCGGACATTCGAACAGTCGCAAAAACCATTATTGACAATGTTATTGTGGTCACAACAGAAAAGTGACAGACGCCATACATTACACTGCGCCAGGGGTGTGTTTTCCTGTTTTTCTTTACACACACACATTCCGTACAGTCGTTACCCTTAACGAAGATTTATCTACACGTAATTTTTTTGTATTGGAAAATGGAACTTTTTGTAATAAAAAAAAAAACAAAAAAAATAAATAAATAAATAAATAAAAAAATCGTACACACTTTAAAACGAACCGATTAGTTCGATACTCTTAACGGATCTCTTCTTCTTTCTTCATAAAGGAAAATAGTATGCAATCTGAAGTATGACAGCATGTGACGCGCTAGGCAGGCGTNATAATAAAATATTTGATTTTTCAAAATCAATTTTAATAAAATTTCTGAAGCTGTAATTAAACGTCTGCCAAAACTTTTAAACTCTTCTCTAACTCCTTATGAAAGTTGTTCGCATGCAATACTTTGCAGAAATATGCAGTCGGCAAAATTTAACTATAGTTTAATAAATTTGTTAAAATTATGGTGAAGTAAAATTTATGCATAAAAGTTTTTTTAGAAATCAAATTAATTAAATATATATTTTTTTTTTTGCTAAAGTTTAAGCAAAGCCATGCATACGCTTCTCCTCCTTGCATCCACTCACTCACTCACTGACTCAATTTTTTCCATTTGTTAGATGTATTTTAATGACAACTAACAGCTCTAACGCATGCAAAATATTCTTGACTTTTGCAAAGAGAGAAAGAGAGAAATTTTTATGCATAAAATTTATGTGAATTGTTTGACAAAGCGCTTATACATACATACAAGCAGCCGTACAACAATTACGACAGAGGTAGCAACAGCCAAGTAAGTAAGCAAGCGACTAAGCTGCAGTGCACGACGAAACAGTCAAGTTAACAAATTTAAGTCTGAAGACACAATTTATTTATAGAAATGTATGTGGGTATGTGTAGGAATGCATGTGTGCGTATGCCGTGCACTCTGCCGCCGCCCACCCCCCCTAAATGATGGTATTTTCCGCGTTTTGCAATTTATTTGATTGTCGCTAAAATGTATGAATGTATTCATGTATGTGTGTGTGTGTGTGTGTGTGTGTGTATGTATGTGTTTGTGTGCTTTTATGTGTATTTTTGTTCCTCTTATACGCATTCATAATTATTATCATATGTAATATAATAAGTGGTGTAATAATAATTTGAAATGTGTTTACGCGAGCGCGCATGTAAATGCAGAGATAATGAATAATGGCAGCTACATAACAATATGTCTAATTAAGTGAAAATTTTATTATAAATCATTGTTGAAAGCACTTTTTACCTGCAGACATATAAAAATGAAATTTATATATGCGGCGTTGTCTTTACTTGCTTGACGTACTTTTTCGAGGATATCATGTCAAGTGTTAGCAAATTTTGCAAAACTTTGATGATTGATTACAATGAGTATAAGAAATCTTTTTATTAAAAATCCATTATATAGACGTGCATGAAAGGCAATCTGCCTGATGTAATAAACCGAAAAGCGGGAAAATATTTTAATACCTTTTCTTTTTCAACTTTTTTTTTTCAACGTTGATGAAAGAAAATTTCATCGATTGTATGTAATGGGAAAACATGACACGTTTGCCTGAGAATGGGTGGGTAATGAATGAAAAAATGCTCATCATTTAAACACTAATGCTTCATAGTTCGCGGCAAATGATTATGAAATCACAGTGAGGATCAACCTCCAAGCATATATAATAGTTTTCTTAGCCCATTAATTGAGGAAAATGTTTAAAAGTTTTACATATTTCGACAATAACATGAACTTTGACCTTAGTGCAGTTATTTACACGTTTTCTTCCTGCATGTGGGAAGACATCAAATAATGCTACTTGACCGAAAAAAGAATATCTCCCATAGAGATACATCTCAAGGGTTTTGTAAACCTATGACCTTTGGCACCACATCTGTAAGTATGAAACCGGAATTTTTATATGGAAAATGCACATTTATTGTATGAAAACAGTAAAATAATATTTGATTCGAAGCATTGCCCATCGCCAGCTTGACATTTTTCTCGCCTGCCTGGCAGCTTGTGGCTGCCATGGAACCTGTTGCTCTTTCGAAACATTTTCATGCGATTTCATAAGAAGTGAAGCGTCATACAGCAAGGGCGTGTCCCATTGAAGCAAATAAGTACTAACGGGACAAAGTCAAGTCTGTTGAGTAAGACACATGCGCTAAACATATTTCAGCTAAATGCATGCAACGTGTCATATATTTTGCCTTATGGATAGAGGGACGGATAGTGTTGGAAAAAATTATTTTGTGCTGAAATCGCTCAGTTATTGTTAGCAATACTTGCTATTAATTATTTCGCCACTCTTTAATAGCTACTAAGAGACCACATCCTCCTGGTCCTAGTAAATGTCGAGAAGAAACTTCAAGTGAAGTTTTCCTTATCATCCACAAATCACACACATATGAATAAAGTTATGATAGCAACTAAAAATACCAAATGGAATGATGATTAAAATTAAATTATCAAGAAATCTCTTAAATATAATTTGTTCTGAAGACAAAACATTTCACTCCAATACCAAAAAATCAATAGAGTCTTCGTCACAACCAATCAATTCGGTCATATTTACTATTTAGAAAATATAATTGAAAATATCCTGTCCATGAATTTTCGTATTTTATTCATTCTTATTGTCGTCATAAGCATCTTTATCACCATGATCATCATCATTATCATCATTATCATTATCATCATTATCGTCATTATTATTATCATTGTCATCATCAAGATGAAAGGTGCCAGTAGTCATATATGATGAGATTACATATTCGTATGCCAGGCAGAGATAAGAAAGGCCGGTACGTACGTACAGATTAAAGGCATTATGCGAACGTGTTCTTTTCGCCCGTTGTTTTTTGAAATCTCATAATGGAAGTGACATCCAGTAAAGCTTAATTAACACCTTGCTGTTGCAAATGACCCGAGAATGGACAAACCATGCACACGTGTGCTTATATCAGAAACCTTTTTAACGTTTCCTTGCTTTATCCACTTCTATCCATAAAACTCTATTTTTCCAACTCTTTCCACCTCTTCTTCTTGTCACTTATTTTATTTTGGCGCTCATACTCAGATGAAAACCATAATAACACGACATCATCAATTTGTTGTGCACGTTTTCTTTTCATGCTATCCTTTGACAACGACAACAATTTGACATTACGTACGATACCTTGCAACAAGCACTACGCTCGTGTACAAAAAAAAAGAAA
>KK502563.1:242593-257033 GCA_000688735.1 Glossina austeni
TTTGTCTAGAGACACTCTCTGCTAAAGCCCTATTATTGTTCTTATTATTATTTATTCTAAGCATAACGATTTTTCTCTCTCTCTCTCCATCTTGAACAAATAACTGATAACACCGCACTCAAGGCATGCCAGGCATTTTGCTTAGGCATACTTTGATGTTTGTCGATTGATTTTAAGTAAATTTCACCTAAATTCTTACATAGCTTAAGCAATCAGTGCAAGCAAAAAAAAGAAACATTTTTTTTTTCTTGAATAAATGTTATTACAGGCCCCGTGAGTGCCTCGGCACCTTTGTGATGGGCCTTAAAAATATTTAATCTGGTAACGGAAGGCAATAAAAGCGCGACTTGTAGATGAGAATTGGGGTCGTCATAGTAGCATTAAGAGACGGACAGACTTTTCGAGACTTACCTTCTAATCCTACATGGAGTCAAAAAGTTTACTTATTCAAGGGCGTCTACAGCGATATATAAATTAACGCAAATGGTAGTCGCTACTAGTATCTAGAGATAAACGTGCATGTGGTCAGAATGACGGAAACGGTGATCGCTTTAGTATCTAGAGATAAACGTACATATGGACAGAAAATAGTTGCCAACCTAAATATATATTATTTTAGTTAAGGTGATCGATGAGTAGTAGCGTCTAACGTACACGCTTTAGTATCTAGAGATAAACGTACATATGGACAGAAAATAGTTGCCAACCTAAATATATATTATTTTAGTTAAGGCGATCTATGAGCAGTAGCGTTTAACGTACACGTTCGATAAGCACGCCTCGAAGGATTTTCTATGTAGTTACCTTTCAAAATTGGTGGACCTAAACCTTAAAATGGTGCCTACAACAGACACTATAGCACTATTAAATCCATGCTTACAACACACATATATTCGCAAAGGAGTAAATGAAGCGTTTTTGCTGGATTTGCGTTTGTTGTTGTTTTAAATAAGGACCAAGAAATTGTTTACATTGAAGTTTGCAAGATGTGCAACAGCACTGGGTAGCTTAACCTTCATCCCGTTCGCTTTATTTATCTTGCTATAAATGTTTTCGATCCGCGTAACTTGAAGCGAACGCAACGTCTGATAACTATGTTAAACAAGTGCACACAGCAACAAATTGCCATTGATCTGATTCTGGGAAATTTTATAAAAAAAAAAATCCATTCTCTCGCATTCCCTGAAGCTATCCGAAGCCGAAGTAGTTTTCCCAAGAGGAAAGAAAAAATTTTGACACAAAACACCATTCGCTTTTTTATCCTACTTGTGATGATGGTAAACAAAATTTGCGGAAATGAATACAACATCCAGAAAGAGTTGAGCTATAAGGGACATGT
The DNA here is from genome assembly GCA_000688735.1 of Glossina austeni. Classification (NCBI taxonomy): domain Eukaryota; kingdom Metazoa; phylum Arthropoda; class Insecta; order Diptera; family Glossinidae; genus Glossina; species Glossina austeni. The sequence continues at coordinate 243,933 of KK502563.1, forward strand.
TTTGCTATCGACTTAAGCATATTTGTCGGGGTATCCATCTGTGGGCCTGATGTGAAAGAACCGAAGAGTGTGTAGATAGGAATTTTCCATATATTGTAATGAAATTTGGTACAAGCTACTAAGGATGAATTGGATCGGACCATTTTTGACGAGCATTCTGCGTATAAGACCCTATTTGAAAAGAGTCATAACAATAAAAGCAAAAAAAAATTGCAATTTGTTCTCGACAGTTGCAGTTCTCGAAAAGAGTCGACGAAAAGTAGTATTCAGGCATACTAAACGAATGTGAAAAAGACGGGTAGAAGTTTCATTTTTGCAGCTTCTTTCCAGAAATAGGTTCTTGAAAAAAAAACAAACCCGCGTAGGGGAACAAGTTCTAATTTGCCGTATCTTACAGTGAAAGTTAGTGAACATTGTTATTATTGTTATTATTATTATTATTATTATATAAATTTAGCCGGAGAATAAATTCTAAGACTAAAGTCTTAAAGCACTATCATCTAAGGCTTTCGGCTTTCGGCTTTATTTTTTTTTTATTAATTTTATTATTATTATTATTATTAAAAACTCTACCACACTTGAGATTTGAGCCCACGACAATTGAACTGCTAGTCGAGACTCTTGCCTACTCGGCCACTCAGGCGGATAGAGTGAACCTTGATCCCAATTTGATATATGAATCATTGTTTTTTTTAGACCATTCCCCAAGTAACAGTTCGCTTGAAAAGGAAAGCATTTATATGCCAATCAGTTATTACTTTCGACATTTTACGATGGAAATATGCGAATAGTAGCAAGTTTTCAGACTAAAACTAGGACCAGATAAAATCATATTCTTTGCCTCCTCCCCTAAAAGGGAACCTAAACTTTTGCATAATTTTTGGAATAATATAAAGAAAATAAAAGAAGAATTATGTGGCGCGAAGTAGTACGAGGTGTTTAATGACCATCCCTGGCCGACTTTGAAGCCTTTACTTCTTTCGTTCATTGGGATTCTAAAAGTGCCCATTGCACGTAATACGGCATTGAAGTGAAGCGGTACGACTTAATTTATCTTACAGACAGACGGATGCACATTATCAAATATTGCCATAGAATGCCAGCATTCGTTTAAAAAGAGAATTTATTTAAATATTTTTTTGTGTTTTTTTTTTTTTTTATTTTATTTTATTTTCTACTTCACCCGGAGGAAAAATGTGCGTTTACTTATTACATTACTTTTACTTTTTTTTTTTTATTATTACATTTTTCCTTGCATGTCCCCATAGACTGCTTTTTATATGTGGTTGGATGCGGCAATTTAGTGAAAAGTCCGTTAACTGCGTTAATGTACGCGATAACAAAGTATTTGTAGCTTTTAATATAATTAAAATCGTGGCTTGTCCTGCTTCGCGCTTCTAAGTGCAACGTGCAACGTTTTGTGAATTCTAGCTTGCACAGGTGCTGTGTTAGAAGTGAAAGAGGAACAAGAGAGATAGAGTGCAAAAGAGAGAAAGAGAAAGAGAGACAGAGAGAGAGAGAGAGAGAGAGAGAGGGAGAGAGAGGGAGAATATAAAATATTTTAAAACATTTGCGAGCTTTGTAAACATTTTTGTTTCATTTGTAGAAAATGTTGTTATTTCTGAGTTTATTTATCAGACTTTAAAGTTTTCCTTTAATATTTACCTACGCGGACTAGTTTTCTACTAGCATTAAGAAAGAATATCAAAGTTAGTTTATTGTCTTATTCGTTATTCGAATTTTTAATATATTTTTTTTTTTTTTTTTTTTGCTTTACTTCTCCATTACAATCCGTTGCAATCCATCTGCCTCTAGCGTTCAAGTTTTTGTTCCGAACTCAATCAACAATGTCAACAGTAGCTTGATGTCTACTAATTGGACTTGAAAAGCATAAATCGCTAGTGCATTGTTGGATGATGTCGTGGATGGATGAAATTAGAAATGATAAAAAAAAAATTTTGTATTAATTCATTGTCGCGTATGTCACGATCGGGGCCAAAAATTTTCTGCTTTAGAATATAAAATAATAAGAAGAGTGAATCAATTTGAGGGCAATAACCTCAAGACTCGCATTACAAAGGTAATAAGCAGAAGGTGTGAATAACCTTGTGTTGTGGCATTTGTTGATGCACATCACAACAATCACGACAATCATACCTCGAATACAGTGCACGATGCCATTCTAGCAAAAGTGTATTTCTATGATTAATCAAACAACCTTCCAAACTGAATGCGAGTCTTGTGTTGTTACTCGCTTACACTCGCTTACAGTCGCGTAATAAAACATTAAATAAACCTTTAAACCTGAGCGTCACGTACGCTCAGATACAAATCTTGTTATCGATAATGAAAATAGCAAATTGTTCAATGGTTTCGTTCGCAAGCGTTTGCTTGTTCTTCTTCAACAATACCTGCGTAATCAACTGATTTTTATTTTGGGCTAACTAACGTATTGACAGACTTTGCAATTTCTTTATAAATTTAATGATTTATCTCACACAAAGCACACTTAGGAATATTCGTTAGCTAGCCAAGTGCAGCCATTCACATATAAAAACAGCTCACATCAGCCATCAGCCATCAGCCATCATGAGAATAAAGCTGAAGTTTTATTAAGAAATTTATGAAAAAATAAAAATTTACGTTCGATTTCAAATATATATATATATCACATATATATATCTGATCAGTTAGCCCCCATATTGAAAGCAAGCATAAGATGCTTTGTTGTTAGTAGAAAGAGGGAGTGGAGAGAGAAAGAGTTAGTGGTAATCCTTTCATGTCCGTGTAAGCAACAGCAGGGGATAGGCAAGCGGTAGTACAGTTAGAAGAAGCGGATAAAAAGTCGGAAAATGGATTTGAAAAACGAGTAGCCGTAGTGATATGTTACGCGATGTACGGGCGATTCCTGACACAACCCGATGAGAATGGTAAGAAAAACAGACGAGCAGTTCTGGTAAAGCGTTTGATTAGTGACCAAAACCCTTTTATCCCGAGAGTGTAACTATTGATAAGCGCACCACAGACTATGTTTACCCCGGTCATCAAAAGTGTCCCTGGCCCAGACACCCACGAATAGCCAGAGGTAACAAGATTGGAGATATGTAGCGAGACTTATCATAAACATTTCAGCCGTTGCAGTAGGCAGCGGTGAGCCTTCAGGTAAGAACTGAAAGCTCCCGTCCACAATTGCACATTGGGTTATAATCTTGACAGGATTAAGTGGTGGAGCGAAGCTTCTTCTGTCCTAAATACTATCGAAACTATAAAATTACATTTTTTAGTCTCTTTCTCGACACTTCGAATACATGAAAAGTATTTTACATTAAACATAAAGTAAAAATAATGCAAAAAAATTTGGAAAATTCCTTGGATAGAGAAGTAGCGCAGTAAACAATTTACTGAGTCAGTCTATTGATTCCATTATCTTGTCGCTCTGTAATCCTTTCATCCAGAAATATTTTATACGCATTTAATGACACACCCTCTGGGTATAGAGATTTCGCCAGAGCATTTTTCCTTTCGCTCAACACTTCAAACAGCTAAACATTATCAAGCGATTTGGTCCCAATTTGTTTATCCAATAAGCCTTAAGCAAGTCCTTCGTTGTAATTTCTTTAGAAAACTAAAAGCAGTTTCGTTCACTTTTGCATAAAATAACTTTAACCAGTTAACGGTGTCGCCCTCTTTAACGATATGCTCGCATGCTCGTCAAATGCAGAGCATGACTAACATGGAATTAGATTTTAATGAAACGACTTGACAAAGTGACAGAAATATTTTCTAAACTCCATTTTTTTAAGACAGACTGTCATCCATAGTTAATTGGCTAACAACAGGCGAGCAACAGTTTCCCAAACAACTTTACTTTTCCACCATTCCTCGTGAGTGAGTTTATAATAAATTTTTCTTTTTTAGTTTTTATGAGTTAAGAAACGTTTTCCTGGTCTGCTAAGCTTTTCGATACAATTACCAAATAATTTGATGAAATTTTACGCACACAAAGACAATTAAAAGGGAAAAACATTTTATTCAAGAGTTTCGCTGATATTTCATAAGATCTCTGCAAATAGTAGCAAAGCAAAACGGTAACCGACAATTTTCAGGAGACTAGTATCTCTTTAATAATCCTAAGCAATTTTATTTGTTGAGAAGAAAGTCCTTTAACGATTTACTTAAAGACTATCGATCGATTGAAACTTTATATTAAATTTCTGCTATTTATGCCTGCTTCGCTGTACATAAATAAACCTTTTCTTTCATGGGTATTTGTGCAGCTGTAAAGCTGATTGTTGTTGTTTTCTATTGCTTTGCTTTGCGGTAACGATGGGTTTATTTATCAAAAATTATACATGTTTGCTTACATACGCCTCAAGCCAGTATTATGTGAAAGAGTACTAATCGTTATTTCCTTTCATCGAGTTTTTGAGCTTGTGGGGGTAAAATTGAAAGATGTGTTTATTGTTAAGATAACATATCAAAAACAAATCTGACAAACCCTAACAATACACTTATTATGTAATTGCATACATGAAAGCCAAAAGTATTTGGAAAAGTGAAAAATGTATTCGTCATCAGAACAATCACTCGGTTGTCTGTCCAACTTCTATGATAAATTTCCGCATAGCCGCAAAAACAGAGATACCAGTCAGTACCGAAATTTAGTATCAATTTGAACAAATTTTACGTAGGAGGAGAGAAAACACCCAATAACTTGACCGCTTATCGCACAAGGAGTAGAGAGAATTTTTCCACTACCGATAAATCGCTTTCGTAAGGGTTATCAAAGCGAAGATAGGAAGAGAATTGCTTAGCTGATCTATTATTCCTATAGCTGGCATTATTACCGACTCTGACTCCACTGAAGTCAACTTTGCTTTATTTCACTAAAATTAACATTTCAGGCTTTACTTAATTTTTCCTCCTGTGCAGCATATTAACGAAAAGAAAAATTTAGATTTTGCTTGATTTACTATAAATATTAACAGTCAGCTATGGAAACAAAAATTTATTTCTAGAACCCAAGGCAATACTTTTTATTCATCTGCTCTAATCTAGCACCTGGCTTAATGTCGGCCACTCCTGGCTTACGATATTCACAAACATTTCTGTATTTCATTATTTTATTTACTATAAAATTTTTAATGTTTATATATAATATTTAAACTTACTGTTACAGGTGACTCATCGTAGAAAGAGGATAGAAAAAAAAAACAAAAAAAAGAAAGAAGAAAAAAACAAAAGTTTGAAATCTCAACTACAACAAGAAATGTTCCCTTCGGTGTCACTTCTTTGGTAAGAAAGGCACATTCATTCAAACAGCAAAAGTCAAATATCGTCGTTTACATGTTTGTCGGTGGTAGTAAATCGATAAATATTTCCAAGCATTCCAAAGCTAATATTTATGTTACTCATTTTATGACACAAAATATTAACCAAAAAATGGCAACAGGAATAACACGGAAGTAAATATGCTGTGGTTAGGTGAGAACGACTTTTAGATACCAAGTACTTTGAACAATAAATTTTTAGAATTAATTTTGTAACCAAAAAAACAGATTTCGTTGAATTGAACCAGCGCGGGAAATGAAGTCCTTTGTCCCTCTAACAATATTGATGGTTTAAGGTCTCGACCAATCTATGAGATAACCAAAAACTTCTTTTAATTGATTATTTTTATGATCTCGACAGCTTTATACCGCGTATCGATAACCCTAGCACCCAGTCCACTAATAATGAAGACGCAACTCAAAAATTACTCCGAAAGAATAAGCAAATGTACGCCCTTGACAATGCTGATAAAATAGCAGTGGAAATTGAAAACCAGAAAATATTAGTTCTTTTATAGCATCGTCCACAGGCTTTGTATTTAGAACTTTGAAAAAAGCAAAAAAGAATTGGGAGTAAATCGAGTATCTATGAAAAAAAGGGGGCAATGAGCCGTATCACAACAGACCTCTAGCATAGTAAGGCGTCTCATTAGAGAAAGAGAAACCAACCATAGAGTAAAGAACCGGTCGAGTGTAAAAATCAACAAAAAAAAAAAAATACATAAATATTCTGTACACTCGTCCACTGCGGGTTATGCGGTTCTATATATTGGGTCGTCAAAGATAAAATTCATAGATATTAGACTAAGTGCGTATTGCATAACATTGCAATGCGTCGATGGAAGATATCTTCCATATGATAAAAGAAAAGGATATTGTGACGAGAGGAATAGCAATAAAAATCGGTTCATCCCTCAAGTCCCATGTGATTCAGGTTTAGCAATTGCCGCAACCTCTTTAAGAGCTATAGAATGATTTCGACTGTAACTGTACCTAGAGACCACTTACGACTCCTTATGAGCGGTAATAATTAGAGGGAAAGAAGCCAGTCAATCTCTCCAATCCAGTTGAACAAAGAAAAACAAAAACCCGAAAACGAATCATTTGTGTTAGCAGTTAGTTACTCCTAACTTACTGTAACCGTTCGTTTTTTTAGGGTTACCTAAAAGATGCCATACGTGGCTTATATCTAAGCCAACCAAAAAATGAAAAATTGCGCTGCTTATGTAAAGGCAGCAGTTACCAAAACAAAGTGTATGCTAAGACCTAGAATGAAATAAAGTTATCCATGTTCGACCCTTGATAGAGGAGGCGTACACTTCACTTATAGGGAATATTCATAAGTGCCAGTTGATAAATTGATAGGGAGGTAGAAATTATTAGCGACCAAGCCAAACGAAGAAACGGAAAGAAAACATGTTAAAATAAGTCACATGCTAGTAGTATTAGCTTACCATAGCGGCAAGGGTCGGTCGCAAGTGCGAGAAAGATGCACTTGAAAAACGCAGAACCACGCAGTCCGTAGTGAATGTATTCATAATTAACTCCAGGCCATAATTACTAACATAATTTACACTGCAACCCTCCCAAACGAAGCATGAATGTATGTGTGCCTTGAATTTATAATTCTGCATAAATTTTAGATATGTAAACCAAATGAAGAAATATAATTATATAATAAGTTGCGAGCCCAGCCCTCTTTAGTGAAAAATATCACTCGAGGGGGGAGGGGTGACTTTCAAAAGTAAAAGCTGAGAGTCGTAAAGTTTCATAATAATTATAATACCAGTAATAAGAGGTGTAACACTTTGTTGACTTGCGATGAAATTCATTAAAAGGCAGACCGCGAAATTTTTGTGAGTCTTCAAATTATACAAACATACGCATACGCGTAAAGGGCATTTTTTGATCTACCCTACTAGCGGTTAAACTTGGATTTTCCGCCCATTCTAAGCACATGTTGTGAGGACCCAAAGTCGTCCCTCGTTTTGGGCTCACGGGTTCTCCGTCTGTGCTGAGAGGAAGGGAGTGCTAGGTTAAGGTAGGATAGAATAGATTAAGCTAGGAATAGAAAGATATAGATGAAGATAGCAGTAGAGTTGAATAGATTAAGCTAGGAATAGATTAGAATAGATTAAGATAGAAAATAACATAGAATAGAATAGATTAAGCATAGGCTAGGTATAGGTTAAGAGTAGAAAATAAGAATAAGTTTTGACTGTCGTCGAAGTAGAGAGGTCGGTAAAGAGTAATAAAAGTTCCTGCAAAAATATGCAAATGTCTTGTGTTTTCCTTCACCTGGGCCGCTGAGCTGTCCCAACCTCAGGAAATGGGTCGCAATGGCCCTCACAATATATAATAATAAAATAATTTGCAATATACTTTTAGTCGTCCTTACTACCTTCAGCTAGTGTCTGCACTATGGAGAGATTGATAACATTTTGTCAAAATTAATGAATTTCACTGAAACTGCTAAGCTTTCTATGATGAATCTTGTACTTGAAGCGCTCCCATATAAGTTCTTTTCACTTCCTTATATCGAACTCGTGCATTTAGTTAACTGTGTTTTTGTCCCCTCATTGATGGCATGTGCACCGAATTCATCTGGCGATCCTAATAGAATGTTAGTTTAAATTTCCCGGGGTTGTGATGGTTGGAAATTTACTATTGTGAGCCAAACAAGAAGCTTCGACGGCAATACGTTCAAAAGTGTTATTAAGAAAACCATTCATAACACGTCATGAGCTGACCTTTAATGAAATGCCAGCATAAGGATGGATTTGTTTTAACACTTTATGAATATTGACCGCAGAGGTCTTCTTGCTTTTAAGCTTTTTCTGTTTATCGTTTATTGCTTTTTTAGCTGCTTTACCACTGGTTCTTGACGACATTTAAATATTAGTTCACTTCACTTTCACTTCACTTTCATTTCCCTTTCACTTTTCGACTTTCACACAAGCAGTAGCATTGTTTGCACGACAGGCCAGATTATGAGTTGTGTAGATATCTGATGCTGCAAATGACAACACAAAATCAGTATACCTTTGTTTTTAGGTAGGGGATGTGAAAAAAAACGTATAGAATTTTTTTTTGCATATCTTGCGGTTTTTTACCCGATTTAAAACGCATGTGTTTGAGAATGTGTGTGTTTCTATGTGTTTGTGCATGCAAGCGCGCATACTCGCAGCGGAATTTACACCATTGTCGATGTCGTTGTTTGTTTGTTGTCGTTGTTGTCGTTGTTGTTGTTGTTGTTGTTGTTGTTGTTGTTGTTGTTGTTGTTGTAAGTATGGCACATAAAACCCTTACAAAAAAAAATTGTTAACTTTAACATCGAAATGTCGACGGAGGAAAGAATGTCAAGCATTAAGGTAAATAACATTGAATAACAACAACAACAACAACAACAAATGCAATAAACGCAACAGTAAAAGCAACAAACAAATATGCAACGTCAAGCACTCGTACACTCTAAAATATATGCTAACACAACATACACAAATACATAGATACTTTTATCAAATTCGAGGTATACCTGCAATTATAAATACAGAATGACGTACATAGAGCGCATAGAGCGCATAGAGCGAAGCAAATTCTAGTCAACTTTAAGGTAATAATATTCATTATGCATCATACACTTGCGCAAATATTTATGTGAGTATGCACGGACTGATGTTGGTGTGTTGGTGTGTTTTTGTGGTAGAACGTGTGTAAGCGTCGTCGGAATGTACAGACAGATATGTGTAGATTTAATACGACAATATACTTATTGTGCAACTAAAAACAAAGTTTATGGGTGTGTGTGTGTGTGTGTGTGTGTGTGTGTGCGTTTAATCATATCTTATTACTGAGTCTAAGTTCTCTGCGTTCAAATTCAATTTAAATTTCCGCACATTTTATTGGAGAATATTTTGTAATAACACACACGCAAACAAACATATATGCATTTGTGTTGTTATTGCATCAATTTGTATGTGTTTGCCTTGTTCATATACAACAAATACCTACGAGTGTGTGTGTGTGTCTGTGTGTTTGTGTTTGTGCAATTTATTTGGATTTTAAGGCTTAAGAACTTGGAAATCTTTAGGTATCTCCGACATACGTCGTACGTGTTATTACCCTCATGTTTACTTAGTTGTAAATATTATATAAACTCGACTTCTGACTTACTCTGATTCAGGGGTTCAGACGCTCTTTTTGTTTTTTTTGTTGTTGTTGTTTTCTTTAACTTTTGTCAAAGTTGTTGTCTAGATGTTCGTGCATGCGAGTGTGTCGCCCTTAGCCACAAAACAAGGTTGACAATATCATTATTGTCTCAATTTCACATTCACATATAGCAAGCATATGCTCCTTTATGCTTACACGCACGCACACACATATTATCACCTGTGCTTTCCTTCTTTCTTACTTTTGTTATTGAATATCGAAGATATTCTTGAATGTTGTTATCATTCTCGGTGCAGGGGTCAAAGTTTACTTGCATACACTTATTACTATATATTGCATATGCACACACACACACACACATAACAACAAGGTCTCATCATGTATTAAGATAATACAAAACATACTCGAGAATCCTTATGTCAACTCAGTATTAGTAAATAAAATTTACTGCTAACGAAATCCTCTCTGCTTAATGCAGAGTATGCAGCGCAGGTATGTCGCAAACAACTCCGAAATAATTTTCGAAAGTTTAAATTGCTACAAGAGTAACCTTTGCTGAAATTTATCCACAATTTAAGTAAAGAAGGATCCAACAATTTTCCATTTCCACACTAGTTACTCACTAATGATGGACAAAAGAATTGAAGAATTATTTTCGATATCAAGAAAACGTCCAGAAGAAAGGGCAACACGCAACAAGAGTTTTAGGACGTATGGCAATACATTCGAATGCTATAAGAGAGAGCAAGCTGAAGAACTATAAAACGATTCCAATTAATGATTTTTATGCAACGCACACATATGCAAGACTACGGATGACGAACACATATGTGCAATGTTTCGATGCTTTGATTAGATCTATGGGTGACCGCATTCCCCCTCAGGAAATACACACATGTATGAGCGAGCATAAGCTCATGGACTCTTGAAATTTTGGTCCTTCTGTGCTTGACCTCCCCACCTCCCTCACCCTACCTAGTTTTAGTATTTTAATACGAATTGCTCTTTAAACTCTCTCTCTTTCACTCGCTCTTTCATTTCAAAATTTAATCTTTTTGGAGTTGATATCATTTCTCTACACAGGCATCTAAAGAGAAAAACCTCGAATTCCAAATTCATATATACATGAATAAAAGGAAGAAAACACTGCGTATGATGAAACCTCTAGAAATTTATTCAACTCAGATGGGGAATCAAACCCCCGCCAGATTCTCTTAAAACTCACATCTCTCTCGGCGGCGCCCGTATCAACTAAAGCCACTAAAGCAATAGGATTTCTGAAACAAAAAGCTGAGCCTTCATTTTTCTCAAAAAATATTCATTCATTCATCAGGATCTATTTTGACGTGTATCCTATTTCACCTATATACACATTTCCGATCTCTTCATTTCAAACGCTTCTGTTTAATGGAATTTTTTATTCTTTTTTCCTTTACCTTTAACGACTTAAATCGAAGTTCCTCAAGTTCACATGACTACCGCATAGCCTAGGAGGTAGGACGTCCGATTTGAACCCGGAAGACAAGACTCAAGCTCAATCCCTGGTGGTGACGATAGCTTGCAATTATACTTTTCTTCTTCTTATTTCTTCTTTTCTATTACTGCTGCGCAATTGTTGCGATTAGTGTTTTTAAGAAAAAAACATTTTTTTGCACTCGATATTATCACCGTTTGTCGTTGTGGACTAACTTCCAGCTTTATCATTCTCCTTTCCCCTCCTTTCCCTTTCCCTTTCTTCTACATGTCTATCTGTTAACGAAACATTATCATTATTATCGCTTTTCCATTCGTTTCCATTACACTTATTTTTGGTTTTTCCTTTATTAACTTAACCTATGACGAATGTGTCATATTCAGGCGCACTTCTTAGCAACATGTGTCTTGTCGCCTATTCACACCTACAATTTCCTTGTTAATATGCTGATGATAGTCGTATTAAAGTAATGCGGACGTTTGCAAGATTTTTGCACAAGTAATTGATCACTAAAATAAGAACTAGAAGAAGAGAACACAGGTAGAGATAGATTAACATAATAAAAATCAACTTTTGTACGTAAAACTAAATGCAGGGATTTATTTAGTCACACCTCCTCCTATAATTTAATTTAGTGCTCTGTTCGTCGACATTCACAACAACAATTCGATTGACTCCAGGAATCATAAGTTCGGGACTCCTATATAAAGACATATTTATGCCACAAAAAAGTTGCGATTTATTATTAACGCCTACGCCGTGGGGACCGCATCGCCTTTGTAATTTTTTCATATGCAAAGTGAAGGAAACATGGGATCGCCTAGGGATCCCCGTCCTACACCTGCTACTTCAAATAACAAGGCGCCTATTTTTTTGTATGGAAAGTGAAGGAAATAAGGGATCGCCTATGGATCCCCGCCCTACACTTCCTACTTCAAATAACGAGCCGCCTATTTTTTTGTATGGAAAGTGAATGAAACAAGAGATCGCCTATAGACTTCATCCTACACTTGCTACTTCAAATAACGAGCCGCCTATTTTTTCCATGTTATCATAATATTCAAGATCGTTTATTAGTTCACTCTCTCACCATCCGTCCAGGCATTTCGTCTCACGAGCCCTGTGACTCTGTAATCTGTTAATTCTAATCTAACTTACCTCATATGTCTTCATTATTTTCATGCGTTCACAAAACTATATTAAATGTTTTTTATCCTTTAGAGATTTTTCCGTTCTATTAATAATTTGCAGGCAAAGTTCGATCATATATTCCTTGATATGGTCAACTATGATTATTTATGGCACCTTCCGTTCCACAGTTAAAAAAAACCGAATTAGGCGCATAAAGGTGTAAACCGACGTCTGCCTACTCTGAAAACTCGGGGGAAGAAGAAGAAGGCAAATTCTCGGACATAGATACCTTCATATATATCGGTGCCAGTGCAGCCAAGTTTCCCTCCACATTCATCGATATGAAGGCCGATGCCACTAACCTTTTGCGAATCGCTAGTTCACTCCACTGTTATCGCCATTTCTCTCCATATGTGCCGGGGAGGGGATAGGGGGATAAATGTAGTCAAACTTTCGTGGTTTCACTTCAAGTCAATGAAAAGGATCAATGATTCGACTTTAATCGAGTCAAGTGAAACCAATTCGAATACAATTCCCGTTTCTGCTTGAACTTATACTTCAAAATAGTACGATATTCTATATCTACTACACGGTTACGATTTGTCGTGGAATTAAAACAGTGAAAACTTTTGGTGAACATAACTGAATAAACGGAAGGATTACATTTCATCTCAAGTTTGTAGAGAACGCGTATTTTCTGACAGCTAAAAAGTATTATCGTAAAAAGCTTGGGTTCGTAATAAGATCGAAGCAATTTTTGGCACAACATTCCAGAAGACTTTAACAAATGATGATGCACTGGATGTGCTACGAAGTGCGACGTGCAGGATCAAGAAACTCTGGCAATATTGAGCGGTTCAAGTCAATTAAAATATCACAGCTTATGCCCAAATAGAAAGCAAAAAAAAAAATTAAAAAAAAAAAAAAACTTTATTTCAATTATTAGACATAAAGAGTTCGTATTAATAGAAATTTTGTAAAAAATACAAATTTTAA
>KK502563.1:257547-276625 GCA_000688735.1 Glossina austeni
TTTTTTTTTTTTTTTTTTTTTTCAAACAGAGAAGAGAGTTTCGCAGGTTACAGGATATTTATGAACATGTCTGTTAAAAATCACATGGATGGAGGTAATGAAAATATGGGAGATACTTACTGTGAGTTCATATAGCGATAAAACTATCAAAACGCAAGCAACAGCATACAAAAGCTTGTTCGGATATAGACATGAAATCGCCGTAAGGCTAAAAATTCTCATTTTAGCATTTTGTAGCGAGCAATTTATGGTGAGAACCAAAAGAATGATTTTTGAAACATCAGCTGGAAAGGGATTTAAATTTAAACTTAAATAAAAATACATCGTGTAATCGGATAAACGGGTAGGATGAGTGAGTCCGTGAGTATCTTTTGCGAATCAAATTAATTAGTGTTCGGTCAATTACTTATCGTGCGTCTCAAAGTTTTCTTAAATGCAAGCATTTCTCAATTTGCTTAAAGTCTTTCTACTCGATCGAGTATCTCGCTAAGAGCTATTTGAGATTTTGATTAGTTCCCGTAATTCGTAATCTCCGTTCGCATTATAAAATCGTACATTTGTGTAGGCGTACAGAATGCATTCGGTGTTTGTTTTTGCAGAGTTTGCTAGTCTACGAAATTTTTCCCTGACCTTAATGGACTCCCCAGCTGTACAATGCTTACACTGCTTCATAAAGTCACAGTTAATGGTGATAACGAACTTAGTCTGGTATCGTAGACAAGTGCACGTTCAAATCAGATATTCTTTGTTTGTGATGACCACTGCTGTCACTATTATTGCATTTTTCGATGATGAGTTAGCGTTATATGAGTGGGAAACTGGGTCGTGATGTGACTATAAAAATTCTCGCTTGTCAAATGTTGCGTCGTAATGGTTTTGCGTGAAAAGAAGTCTGTTGCTAGAATGTGGCTGTGGGGTCTGTCCTAACGTACGCTTCAACACAGGCTTTCGATAGCAGCATTTTAGGCGGCAATATTCGAACGCAGTTGCATAATATTTTCTGTGTGCGGAGTCTCTGCGAAATATAAGCGCCTTTTTTTGCCGAAACAAATAATTTCCTTTTATTAGTAACTTTAAGTGTTACGCAAGAGTTCATACACTTAAAATAAGTCTATTATCCTGATATAAATTATCTTCTACGCACAGCCTAAGTCCTATTACTGACGTTTACGGGGAACAGCTAGACTTCATTAAACCCACAGAGATATTAAAGTTCCCCACAATTATCCTCGTGAACTCCCAAGAGCTATTGCTACCAATTTCTTATCCTTGTAAGACAATCTTTACATAACCGTACAAAGCATTCAAACTAAACAGTTTCTGAATTGTTGGTTTTTTTCGCGCATATAAGAATGATTTCTTTTAACTTCTTCCTTTTCTTTTACAGTGTTCCAGTGATTATCTAAACGCAAAAATCAAAATACAACAAAGAACAAGTAGGAAAATTATATCCGGTCGTGTCTCAGTCCCTTATACCCATCACCGTTAACCTAAAAAAAAAAAAAAAAAGGAAAAGAACTACATTTTCGCACTCCATAACATAGGGGGCGCGGTTGCTTTTTCTATTTCCAAAATCAAAGTGTTTGCCGAGTGGGCGTGTCGACGATGTAAGCGTGTCCTTTAAACAGTTTACAGTCACTTGAAAATTCTTTTGTGGAAGAATGTTTACCGCAGATATTTCGCAGTTGAACAGACAGACAGATGGAAGGGCGAACAGACGGACATGCTTACGTGCCTTCCAAACTTGAAATTGGCCAAGAATTTGAAAGCTGTAGTGGGTTTTTAAAGCCTCTCTCTGCGCGTTATAAAGATATTGAAGAAAAAATTAAATTTTGATGCGCTATAGTACTGGGTAGGCGTGGTCATTTTTTTTCCATTCCACAATATCAACCATAGAATATAAGTTCAAATGTTTATGGATTGATCTGTTGTACGATATGAGTAACGAGTAAAAAAAAATTTTGTAATCCTTTTGAAAAACAGAGATATTCTCAGTTAACATGGTGTGTGTGTTCTTCAATATCAGGCTGCGTGAAATAAGTTGCAATATTTCTGCCAAATTTGAGGCCGATAGCTTCATTTTTGCAGCCAGAAGAATGTTTACAACAGACATAACACAGATGGACAGATGGACAGATGGACATGCTTAAATAAATTAAGAATTCGATGGTGATCAAGAATATATATATTTTGTGGGATCTCTGATTCTCCCCCCTGGGCGTTGCGAACGTTTGGACAACATGAGTATGCCCCCCATCCTTCGGTGATGGGTATAAAAATGAAAAAGCGCAATAACCGCCGCCGCATATATAAATGTTTTGAAATGTGCAACGCACCCTGTACTAAGTCACCCTAATACTTGCTTGTTTTACTTTTTTTCTTGCATGTTACAACACCAGCGTCATGCAAAGCAACTAACGGTTAAACCATGAAACCATTTAGGAAAATATGTTTCAAATATCGTTTTATTCTTTTTTGCTTTTTTTCTATTTTTTTTTTTTTTTTTTTTTTTTTTTGATTTAGTGTCTTTATCCTTTAGCTTATGCAGATGTTACTGATGTTATTGCAATTGTTGCTTTTTTATTTATGTTAGCTTTTAAAGAAAACATTTTATAAATAACATTTACCACACATACGCACGCATACCATGCATCGAGCGTATATATAAAATATGTTCCACGCTCCCTCTTCTGACAGCTGAAACCATTTTATTGAGTAAAGTACTTTTTCGGTTGGCAAGGACATAACTACACTGATTAGCACCCTCGCACACATATCACGCAATCACGCATACACACACAATGAACGAAACTAAAAATACCACTAGAAATAAAGCTGAACTGACTTACTTACTGTTCAACTAACGCACAATTCTATAAATGTACAACCGATGTATGAACTTTTTTGTGAATTTATTTACTTCGCTGTATTTTCGTTTCATTTGTGCTATTGAATGTGTTCGCTCAATGGATACATACATGTCTGAGTTAATGCTTTCCAACAACACTTGTTTTACATTCTATGAGAAATCAGACAATCACGACCACCACTACCACCACCACCACCGTCCCATTTATATTTATCCTTTTACTCACACCAAGTAGTCAATCAGTAAGCCCACGCATTAGCTGATTACTTCATGATTTACTTACTGGTCGTCATCAATGTTGTCAGTGCAAAAATGTACTTAAATCGACGATTAAGCTTAACTGTCATCGGTTTAAGTAGTTGTCATGTATATCTCTCTCAGCCATTGAAAGCGAGTGCATGTGATGTAGACGCTAAAGTGTTTGATTCAATAAATTCAACTCTTAACACTTTCGCATCACACCATTATCCGGACAATGCCATCACGGCATCTCACCTCTCCTCTCTCAGTTAGGTTTCTATTATTCACTTCCCTTCACTTTTCCCTGCCTCCTTATCCTTCTTTATTCATAACTTGCCGGACAGATTCTATTCTTGTTTTTTTTTTTCATTTTTTTTTTTACTTTTTCCACAATTTTCTATTGCACCCTTTGACAGTTTATAGTTTTATAAACCTATTTATTGTCGTTTGCTTTGTTGTTCCGTTTTACAGACCTACTTTTCTCTCTCTCTTTCTGTTCCCATCCCAACGCCCATGTTGCCTTTTAGTGGATTCCAGCTTATTTGCGACATTTAGTGGCGCGTGTTATCATCATGATATCTCGGATTAGCGAACTTTTTGTGATGCGATGCTTTCTGTTTGTTGTTGTTATTGTTGTTGCCTATGTTGCTGTGTTGTGCCTGTTAAATTGTTGTCGTTTGTTGTTATCGCTGTCTTCAGGCTATTAGAATATAAAACAAGGATTTATGTTACAAATGCTCTCGTTTTCTGTATTCATTTTTGTTGTTAATTTTGAATCATATTAAAAAAAAAAAAAAAGGGAGCATAGAAATTAATTAAAACCTAAAGGATATCTTCGTATAAGCGATTGTAACTCACTTTGAATGTAAAGCATTTCTATGAATTTTGTTCTACTTTTTTTTTTTTTCTACGCTTCAGGAAAGCAAATCGTCTAAAAGTGAGAATAAAAAATTCTTTTGAATGTAAAGCAACTTTTGTTAGCAATAAAATCCACCCGATTCACGTTTTCATCAAAGCGTCCGACAAGACCGAGGAGACTCGCTTGTATGCGAGAGAATGCAATATATTATATAATAATATATTATATATTATATTATATATTATATTATATATTATATATTGTATATATTGTATATTATATTATATATTATATTATATTATATATATTATATTATATATTATATTATATATTATATAATATATAATATAATATTAAAAATGTAGATTTAAAACATCACTGTTAAGGTTAGGTAGCCAGATAGGTTTCCTTAAAGAAAAGGAACTAAGAAAAGGGAGTCCCAAAATTTATCCCATCAACCCTTCTTATTATCTCATAATCAAACTTTGGAAATACATGGGAAGAAAAGATTAAAATGGGAACATATCAAGCACAAAAATGTGAAAGATTAATTGAGAGACAGTCCCGGATGCCATAAAAAGCACAATCTCCTACATTCACTCCTCAATAAAAAAGATAATGAAATCTTGCAAACAACGTCCGAAAAAGTAGAGATATCTAAACTCTTTCATATTCAACTAAATCCTGAAATAATCCAGAACATCTATGCCTAAGCAGAAGAAGAAGAGCCAGACAATGAAACTAGAGACACGAAAACCATTTCATACCATTTAAGTGAGTGGAAGAACTAATGAAATCACGAAATTATCCTGAAGGTACAGATACGTAAGCTTTTCCACAATTTCCTCATGTGCAACAAAAAAGCTAGTGAAACCGTCAGATCATTCAGAATTAAGGTACGCGTGAATCCTCTCATATCTATGGATAAATAAAGGAACCACGACACCGTCGAGAAACTGTAGTCATGCAAACTCAGTCACGGCAAGGAAACATGCCCACAATCATGCCTAAGCAGAACCAGAACCACTTAGAAAGCACTGAGAAGGCTCAGAAAAAGAAACCCATTCACAATCATTCCTAAGCACAACAACCACTTAGACAACACCGAGAAGGCTTAAAAAAAGAAACCCATTCACAATCATATCTAAGCAGAACAACCACTTGGAAAACACCGAGAAGGCACAGGTAAAGAAACTTGTCCACAATCATGCCTAAGCAGAACACCCGGTGAAGTTGTGAAATAATTTTTCGAGGACGTATCCACTTGAGCCAGAGCACTTTTCCACATCCTTGCCCAAAATAGATGAAACAATGGAACCACGAAACCACCTGGAAATTGCAGACTTGTAAGTCACTGTCTCAGAGTGTAGAGCGATTGCGAATCCTTCTAAACTTCATTGCTTCCTTGTGTTCCTTTAATAATTTCCATCAGATTTATTTCAGTTTTTTAATCTATACGCAGCAGCGGGATAGTAGGGGATATAATTATGAAACCTAAAATGGATCATAATAGAAATAAATTCTTGTTGAAGTGACACATTTAAAAAAGCATTAGCATTAGCATTAAACACTTATTCAACGGCCCAAATAGTTTAATGATATCTGCAGAAAAGTAATTTCGCTGCCGGTCGCCCAAAACCAATTAAATCTCGTTTTCAGTGATGTAAGCAAAAATTTCTTATTGTTTACATCAATTTTTGTTTTCTTTTTTCCTCGTTTTTTTGTTTAGTTTCAAGTCGATTGCTGTTGCTGCTCTCGGCAACAAAGAACGCATTAATTGAATTAAATTTTGATTTTAAATTGCATTTAATGGCATTTATGGGCTTTTGTGTGGTCGCTAAGTGTTCATTAGATGAAAATCGGCCCTTGAAATGTAAGCAGACTGTTATGATTTATTTACATAGACATGTAAATGAGTTTATTAAACTTAAAATGAACGAAAAAGGGCAAAGAAAACAAAAAAAACAAAAACAATCTAACGTTATATCCAAGAGTGTGACGGTCCGGCGCAAAACAAACATTTATGCATAACAACATAAAGAAAAAGAAAACGAAGATGTGTAAAACATTTCAATGTATTCGATAAATGAGAAAAGAAGAAAAAAAAAAAACAGCAAAGACAAAGAGCAGGATATTCTCGCCGAAGAAGGGGGAAAAATGAAGTACATAAAGTAAACAATAGTTAATGCACAGCACGCAATACGTAGAGTAAACAAAATATCATATAACATATAAAAGACATATTCTGGTTAAATAAACTCGAAGGAGACGTAAAGAAACGTATGAAAGGCAAGACAATGAAATACAATGAAACGAATAGAAGAAAAGCTTCGAAAGACATTGTAAGACAAGACTGTGTAATAATTTTGTATTTTATTGTACTGCGTTTATTAAGAGACTTAAAGAATGACAAAAAAAACTCATGCTTTTTTTTTGATACCTACTCCCTACGGGTATATTAAGTTTGTCAAGTGTTTGTGTGACTCATAGAAATATATAGATTACCCACTGTACGCATCATACCGTGATCAGTGGCGTCAGCTTAGTCTTACATGTTCGCCCACGATGCCGTTTTTCAAAACTTATGTGGAAGAGGAAATTTCGTGACAAATTCTTCTTCTTTTCATCTTAAATTGGTTATGTGGGCAAATCGGCAAATCGGCAGAAACAATTTGTAGCTCCATCAAGAGCTCCATTAGCAACGGACTCACTTTGCCGATGGAAGTGAAATCGAAAGTTTCCCGGGACTCACACAAAAGAAAATTTCATTTTCTTGGTCATTTGAAAAGACGTTCGGATGGACAAATTAGTCTCGAATCGAGCCTTGAAGGTCAGCCGTGTATCTCTGATTTGGAGATAACTACGTTTTCTAAGTAATACAAGCAGATTGACTGCAGGAAAAAGTTCACTGATTATCTTACAAGGGCTTTACCGTTGCCCCGCTTCTCCTCTGTACGCTGAAACGAAATTTCTGGATGCGAAAGCAATCAATTGTCTCTGCTTAGCAAAGAAATTATATTTTTAAGATGAAGCCAAAGAATTTTTCTTATATACTACCGTTGAAGATGTAAAGACTAAATTTCCGGCGGAGAGTAAGCTCGCCATTTTTCAAGGCATCTTACCTGAAAGTTCATTTTTCTTAATTATTATATGATAAGCTTGTCGTGTGGTCTACTGACCTGGTGGACGATCGCCAAATCCGTTACCAACAGGCTACTCGAACATGTTCGTGCACTAAGCCGTGAGTACAGTGATAGTGTGTGTGAATCTCCGATTATAAATAACTATACCTTGCTCCCCATCCACAATAGGTTTTTTCATCAAGAGTGATCTCAATGTACCGAAGCACTTGTGCGAGGCACAAATTTTGGGTCCGAGCATTTCCCTACAGAAGCAATCTGCAGATTTAAAAAATTTCAATTATATCTTTTCCCAGATTTTTTTTTCCCCACCGTTCACTTTATTGAAATAAACATCGTAGAGCCTCCCCGTGTTAGGGTTTCCCTGGCTTTTTTACTTCTGTGAAATTTTAAATTTGCTGCCACTTCGATTATGTTATATTTTGTAAACGTATGACACGCTGAGCAAGCAGTACAGTCACGTCATAAAATACTATCATCTCAATATTTTCTTCTATTTAAACGACAAAAATGAATCAGTTTCTAGTGTCAAAAAATTCAGTCAATTTTAGTTTGTTTTACAAAGTTTTCCTCTTCCTTTCCACATTTCAAACGGTACGAGAAGAAAGGTTTATAAAGTCAATCTTACTGTCATAACTCCAGAGCTGAGATCATGATTTGCAAGAAAAAAAAGGAAAAGAAAAAGGAAAAGCAATAAAACAAAAATAAAAACAAATGAATAAAACAACTCGCTTGATACCGTTCTAACTGCCTGCGTACCTCTACTAGTCCGCTTGTTCAAGTTTATCCCTAATATTTATGGGTCTAAATTGATTTAAACAATCCCTAATATATGCTAAGTTCTTTTTATCATCGACTGAAACTTCTCAGTAACTCAGGGAATTTTTGCTTTACGTCCAAGCATCTAAACAGATGTAAGAGCAAAGAGAAGAAAATGCTTGCGTACTTTCGATTTCAGTCAAGAAATGCTAAGGGCAACTAGAATGACTTTCTCACGTGGATTGAACCAAAAATGGGAAAGCGCGGACGGTAAGGACAGATCAAGAGCGCATACGTGTGATGAAATCTCTGGCGTTAACCAAAGAACAAACCAGATTATCTCGCCGACTGGACTCAAACGTGTTTGAGAACGGAAATGGAATAGATGGACGGATGGATTAATAAGAACGAGTCAAGTCCATGTCCAAATGTCAACACAGCCTGCTATAAAACTGTTCAATGATGTAACTTTTTTCTAGACGTGTGTGTGTTCTCTCTTCTTAAATCATTTAAATCTTTTCTAACCAATACCACTAACACTACCAACCTCTAGCCTACCATGGACAACATATACATGAAGTTGTCGTAGAGTGAGAAAGGAACACCATGTAATTGATAGAACATTCTTAGCGTCTTAATAAAATGAAGAGTAAGGCAAATAACAACTGGAACTGATATTATTAGACGATTCATTTATATTTTACTTGAAAAAGGATAAAAAACTGCTCGGACTTACAAGTTTTTAGATTTCTCCACGTTAAACTTCCCTGAATTATTTGAAAAATTTGTCGTTGGATCTAAGGGGTTACTATTGATTGGTGACAGACTCAACATATCGGGAACTGCTCAAATAGTAGAAATTAAATTAAAAAAAAAATAAAAAGGACAGATTTTTTACTTCTATCTACCGTGGTTGGTCAACTAAAATCTTTGCAAATACACTAAACGATAAGAGAGGTGTAAAGAGGAAATTAAAACAAGAGGACCTTAAATTATAAATATTTCTATGTTTACACTTTTGTTAAATGATTCGTTATCTGCTTCAAGCTGATGTAGAAATAATAGAAAACATAACCTTCTGGCCACATTTTGACCATCATTTTGGGCCAGGAACTCTTTCCTCTTTGGCAGATCGATACGAATCGATTCATTTATTATCCATAATGTTTACTCGTACCTGACACATTTCCAAGTCTTGCTATAGCAGGAAGCAATGCTACGCACGCTAATGCACCCACAAGAAGAAGAAGCATTGATGTGTCGTTGGTAACCAATGCAAGAATACAAAACATCTTTTCGCCTCGAGCCAAGTCAACTAACTTGCAAAAGTACCCAAACTCCTCTTGCATGCAATGAATCGAGCACGCAATCCTACACAATAATAATAGCGACTACGTAGATGTTGGTAAGAGTTTGGCCATTGTGTTTACGAACCGACAGCAAGCAAATGCAAGCAACCAAAGCAACAGCGAAATGCATAGCAAGAGAAAAGAAAACTGAAAATAGTAACTCACGTTAGTTAAAAATCAGAGAAAAAGAAAAAGAAAAATATACATATGCATATACATATACATATACATACACATATATATTTTTTTATTATTGAAAAGTGAACGAACATATGAAGAAGACGACGCCAAAAACTCTATATAGAAAAAAAAAAAAAAAAGAAGAAAAAACTTCATGTCATGTCTGCCCTTCTCCAAGCAATTGCTTTTTAGAAGCCATGTGAGAAACGACGTGGCAACCAACTAACTAACCGAACGACCGACCGACCGACCAACCGACAAGAGAAACCTGTAAATTTATACCAAAACAAAGGCAAAAACATATCAAAACCTGGTCATACGAAGCTCATATTGTGGTTTGTTTCACTACTAGAATGTTATAACTACACAAACATATTTACACAAACACACACGCACAAATGTATGTGTATATATATATGTATATATGTATGTATATATATTTGTATAATTTTATATGTATTTTGTGTGTTTATCTGCCTGTGTTTGATCTGTGTACAGGGAAAAGTAAAATAAGTAATAAAAAAAAAAAAGAAGAAGAAAAAATAAATAATAATAAAAATAAAAATAAACTAAGAGTGCAACGCTGAGCATTTAAAATGTGTGACGACATAAACCGGCTTTTAGCGCATTCGGTCGTGGCTTTATGATGCTTTTGATGAGAGATATCCGCGTGCATATACATAGCATTTACAGATGTGACAGACTACAGACCCACTATATATATATACCACTATATATATACATTTCTAACGCGTTTTTATTGAAACATTTTTTTATTGCTTGACGCGCTCTCTTCTCTCTTTCAGGTGTTCTTTGTTACCTTACAAAAGCGTCACCGAATGTGAAAATCAGAAAAAAACAAAGCAGAAAAAAATGTTAGATCGTATTTTTTCTTTCTGTTATTTACTTATTTATTTATTATTTATTTTTTTTATTTTTTTTTTCTATTGCCCAAGTTAGTTATTATTATAGGAGCCAGTGACTAGTGAAAGACTACAAAGAAAAACAATCACGGACTCTTTTTGAATATTTATTCCTATAAATAAGCGAAACATTGTATGTGTAACTTTATATATATATATATGTATATATATATATATATATACATATATGTATATCATCATTATATAGATTTTCATAGTCACAATATAAAATATAAATTATAAACACTTTTGCTTCATATTCACATCGCTTGCAGTGTACACGTGTGGGTGCAGATGGCTCTGTTGCAGAGAGTTCGAAGTTTAACGCAATTGTGGTGTGGTGTGTGGTGCGTACGATGGCAACAATTCGCGTCAAAAAGGAATTAATAAAAAAGTTATAAAAGCTAAAGGCAAAATAAAAAAAAAAATTTCCTACAAAAAGTTTGAACGTCGATTGACTCTTTTTCAGCACCAGCATCTACTTGCGTGCATTAGTCTGGTACTTAGAAACGTCATTGTTTGTCGTAATATTATTTATGTTTGCTTTCAAGCTTTTTTTAAAGGGATTTGGTTAAGCGCGTTTGTTAACAAATTACATAACACCTATCCTATAAATATATAAATAATTTCGATGAATAAAAAAATTCGAAACCATGTCGTTATGACCTTTTTTTCACAAGTCGGAATAAAGTATACTTTCAATACATTCATCGAATGGATTGAAAGCCAATGAAATGAATTCGAACGAAAACAAAAGGAAAAAAGAAAGAAAATGATAAAAGGATTTCATCAACAATTTATAAGGAATGGTGAATTTCATATATTTGTACATTTATATACCTATATATCTGTATAACTTTACATCTGTATATTTACGTATCTATGTCTGCATATGGCTATGGATTTCTGTCTATATCGAAAGGGCTTCATATCTGTGTACCTGTATATCTCTATATCCCTGTATCCATTTATATGCTTTGAGGACTCCAAGAGCTTATTGATTGAGAACTGACTGATCGGATGAGATGAGCAAATCATATAATGAACCCCTAGGACTTTATCGAAAAGTATGGGATTCAAAGAACTGATGGCCGTTTCCTCCGGCCTTCCGTATTCTTCAGCACAACGGCTTATAGACCACCCCGCATAATTTGTTCAGATATCTGAATAGCAGATTTCTATGCCCAAACCGGAGAAATGGAAAACGTGCCACCTCTCAGATACTTTTTTTATCCGAAAGTTGGTTCTATCGGGCGAATATCATGGTTTTCATCCTCGATCAGTTTTCTTTTTCTTTTACACGCACTAGCACGACAGATAGGATACATTCGTTAACCCAGAAGAAAGTTTCAGAGACTTCGTAAAATATCTACAGTCTTCGTCAATATCAAATTCGAAATTGTCTCTCTGTCCGCTTGCTCCTTATTCTAAGATCTGTGATATATGTTCTCCCGGTGGCAAATATTGAAAAATCGGTTTTAAATTTGGAAAGCATTCAAAGACCTCTGCTCGCAGATTAATATTGAAAATGGAGCAACTTGATTGAAGGCACGCTTACAGTACAGTACAACGCAATGTGGGAACATCTTTAGTTTCTGATTTTTATGCTCATTGCTAACAAACTACACCGGGCACACGATCAAAATTTTCAAGTCTGTTCTATAAAGATGGTAAAAATCAACCATGCCCACTCAATGCAATGGAGTATGAAAATTTAGTTTTCCTCTTGTTTTCAGCCCCTCAGTTCCAAGCTAAGTAAGCCATCATAGATAGGATTTAACGCGAAGATATTGAGTATGGGATGTTATGAGACCTTTGCTCTTATCTTGTATCGTAATCTACACCATACTGCACAATTCTGTCTTGCAAGTAATTGCATATCACATGATGTTATATTTCGATTAACGTGTGTTTTTAAATATATTGCCGATCGCTTGAACAACAAATTATGGTAATACACATAACTTCACTTCGTGTAGATCGCGAAAAATAGTCAGAGGGCAGGCAAAACCTTCCCATCCTTCATATGAGACAAATACACAGATAGAAATCTGAAGCCCGTTGCATTTTTTTACGGGGCCACATGACATGAAGTACACACACCCATAATGGCTAAGAAGTGAATTACGTGTCATTAGTTTTCACTTTAGTTTTCCATATCAATCAGAGGCTTCACGTCTCTATTAAGCAGAGTCATTCAATATTTAAATAGTCAAGATGGCCTATTAAAAAAACCTCTCTGTGCGTGTAATGTGCTTATTTAAGATGATAAGATGGTAGGTGTCATAAGTTAACTTTTTCTCAATTGTTTTGACCTCCTATTGTAATGCATTGTTATTCATGTTAAGTAAAATGTATTAAGAAAAAAAGAAAATACAAAATCTTGCAAACTTTTTATGCGAATATATTTCTCGTTAAATTAATAACAATAAAATCTGAACGCTGATGTATGTTCACACAGCCTTCACTATTTTCTTGCATAATTTCTTGAAAAATATGAAAAAAATGATGGGAACTAAGCTTATTGTAGTTTATGACCTTACATTGGGGTCAAATTAGACGAATGTTATTAAATGTTATCTGCAAAGAAAAGAAAAAAAAAAAACCTTAAGATTACAGTAATCATTTTCAGTAAAATTTTTTTAAATATTAAATTTAAGCAAATGTTCTCACATCGTGAAGTTTGCGTGCGTAAAAAGTATTAAAAATTTTCTAAAAAAAAAAAAAAAAAACATTTCTTTATAATGGCTTCGTATATAAAAAACAAAAAAAAACAAAAAATGCTTTTTTTCTTTTCATATTTCACGTAACTTTTACCCTAAAACTGAACTCCCCTTAGACCGACTTGTAAGACACGGATTCATTTCCCTCTTGGCTTTCATATATGCTCGCATTCATTTTTATGCAGAAAAAAAAACAAAAAATGCTTTTTTTCTTTTCATATTTCACGTAACTTTTACCCTAAAACTGAACTCCCCTTAGACCGACTTGTAAGACACGGATTCATTTCCCTCTTGGCTTTCATATATGCTCGCATTCATTTTTATGCAGAAAAAAAAAAAAAAAATCATATTTAATATATCGAATCACTCAAATACTTAAAATTTCTTATTTTAAAATTTTTTACTTTTTATTATTCTTTTCAACAAAATATGTACATACGTAACGATTTATATATACATACACATGCATATTTATATGTAGGTATAAACTTTGGTTGTGACCTTTGCTTTAATGCAATACAATAAATATTCTCCAGCATGTACAGCATACACGCAGCAGAATACATTGATGTGTACGCAGATACTTGGTATGCTCTTATTTCTTACGAATAGACGCAATTGCTTGGCTTAAAAACGATATGAAACAGAAAACAGAAAACGAAAATGAAAACGAAAAATAAAATAAGTTTTTGTATATTTCTCCCATATTTTTTTTCTCCTTTCCTTTTTTTTTTTTTTTTTTATTTTCTTTGCTTTAGATATGTATTTAGGTAGGATTACAAGTATTATTGGTATGCTTTGTATTAAGTTTCGCATGAATTCAATCCTAAATGCTGTTACTTTAAAAATGAGAGACGAAAGATTGAATATCGTAAACCCCACATGCACACATACACACACACACACACACACATAAATCCGTTGGAGTGTTTTTCAAATTTATATGTGCGTGTGGATATACACAATGAACATTATACACAATGTTGATAGAGAGAATTAAATATGTTGCTGATTTTGGAGCTAATAGCTCAACATGTTGCAATTAACGTAAAATGCTTACAAAACATCTGAAGTCACTACAACATGTTTATAGGCGAATGTAAAGCGTATTATAAAAGGATAAGAATCATAAAAAATTTTTCTTTTTTTTTACTTTCAATGTTTTTATTATTTTTCTTAGTATTTATAAATATTTCATATTTTCCCCCAACATTTATTGCTTAAGCGCTTGTAAAAAGTGTATGTTATTTGTTTTTGTAACTGGTCGCGAAAACATTAAATATTAATGGAAAGAAACTTCACAACCAATTGATTGAGAAAAGCAACCGAATGCCAACGTCTCTTGGTAAATCATCATCAGCGAAAGTTCATCCAGACTATTACGCTGGTCACTTAAATATTTGCACTACACTTTACATCTGCCAATATCGCATACGTGAAAGGAAATGAAAGGTATCGCTACCTTTGGATGATGACAGAATAACTTGTAATAGCTTAAAGGCATAAATATCAAAATGTATTGAGAGTCATGCTATAGGGAGTTATGTGTGTAGACGTTTATTTATGTGAACATTTTTTTTTTGTTATAAAACATTTTTACGTACATATAAAATTTATATAAGAATGGCCGCGATTAAGGCGACAGTTTTCCCTCGTTTTTGCTTTATACGAAAATTCTTTACTTAGAACTTTGAAAGCTTGAGCCAACTTATTCCGATTTAATGGTTTCAAGAAAAACTTTGAAAAAAGTGTTTACTTCAAAACAATATCTACCATCAACTGCGAAGAGTCTTTAGGAAAGACGTCCTACTACTGTACTGAAGTACTTGCTACTGTACTTGAAGTAACAGATCTTTTGTTAATTGGTGATATTTTTTCTTTTAAAAGAAAGGAACGATTCGAATAAACTTTATTTGAAAAGTCACATCAGACGCATTCTTTTAGATTCCATCACGTTTAAAGTGCGATTAAGTGATGATTATTAATATTAACTTCAGAGATTTTTGTCTTTTTGGAACATTTCAAAGTTTACATCGATTTCGGTTAATCTAAATCTACTTTCGCTCTTTTTGGACCCACCACCAATGAAGAGAGGGATGTGTTACAATAAGCTCGCCTTTCGCTGTCTACGCTCAGAAAGATATATAAAAATGGAGAATTCATGAACTATTTGCGCATTTAAACACAGTCACTTAAAGACGATCTTATTACTTTTCTACGTCAATCTCTCAAGCTGTTCATGTGCTTGCTTCTCATGCGGTCTTGGTATATATTATGATTTCAACATCTGCGAGGTATCGAGGCTTAGTAATTGATTTGCTTAGGGATGGAGGCTTAGTAATTGATTTGCTTAGGCGTAGGTAGGCATGCTTAGGCGTAGCCTACCCAATAGAAGCGCGAGCACAATGTTGATATATCCGGGTTCAGTTTCCGGTATCGCAGACCGGACTTTAATTATGTTTGGCTCGTGTGTGGTCATAATGAAAGTTTAACTGCTAAAAGCGCAGCAGCTAGCGATCGATATAAATCTTAGATTGCGGCCACAGTCTGTCCCTCTTTGTCCCTGCTTTCTTTTCTGACCACATATTCACACATCACTTTAATACAATTATTAAAGTATTAAAAACTGTACGATCTGCAACGTCCTATATATGTGAAAAAATAAACCTACTTCGGCCCCCACTTACCACAATAAACTTGAACGTCATTTCCTTATTTCGGATGGACTTTCATCATAAAATATTAAGGATCATGCGTTTTTTTATCATGAAAAGGCTTCTTTTGAAAGAATACTTATGTGGGAGAGGGTTCGAAAAATGACTCCACCCTCGCCAAATTTTTGCTATTCAATTATTATGACGCATTACAAATTATTATGGATGTGTGTCAAGAAAAATTAAAAAATCTATTTTTTTTTTTTTTTGTTGTAAAGATGGTACGCTTCAATTCATTTCAAACTGTAGCTTAAATGCACATGAATGCCCATCAGAAGGATGGACAGGCAAATCTCCGTAAAATAGGAAGTAGACTTGCGGAAGTGCTTCGGAATCGATTTGTGTAAAAAAAAAAATTTGAAAACACAATACAGTTTTTGTTCACTAACGCATATGTTTAATGTAATTGAAGAAAAAAATCTTCTCTTATCAACTGCGATAATTTGTGGTTATAATAAAGATAAAGAAACGAAGTTAGAGAAGGAAAGAGAGAGAACTTCACGCAATCAAATTTAAATCAATAAATTTAAGTCATTACTAAAATGTTTGTATGCACATCTTTAAATTCTTGACATAGAAAATATTTTAGAATTTTTTTCTTCATTTCGCCGTTATTTCTATTTCTCTTTTCTTCTCCAGCATGAAGTCCTTTTGAAAAGCATGCATATGTGGTTTCCTCGCAGTAATAAATTTTAATTTCTACACACGCTTACTAACAGCGCCGACAACAGACAGACAGACAGAAATGTAGTAATGCGTGTACAAAAACTCATACATATACATATCCATATACATTTGCATATATATGTGTACAAATTTTATGAATTTTCTTTAAAAGTACGCGGAAAAGTTTTATGAATATTTTTTACTGTCTTCTCATGAACACCAACGTATATATATGTAAGAGTTTGTCTTTTCATAGCTAAAAGCACAAAATTTTAATCTGTTTTTCTTTTAAGCCACATTCGCACACACTTACACAGATTTAATATAAAATATTCTCGTATTGGGATACATTTTGTGAAGCTCTCTCTCTAGTAAAGACTGCATGTCTATATGCATACATATGCATATATATACGTTTTATATATATATATATGCAATCACGGTTCATACTTGTTGTAAATACAAACACCTACATATAACAGCATTAAGCGACAGTATTTCTGCCACCCATACCCCACAAAAGGCAACATAAACATACACAAGCCGCAGGATACACAAGCAACCAGCACAAAATAATCCAATCTTGAGCATCTCTAGACCACTTATGTTAATGTATGCTCTACAATGATACAAACCTACGTCGCTTACTCACACACACGCATACAAATACTAAAACCGTATTTGTGTAGATATGCGGCATACCAGCGTCATCATAAGATTTTTTAACAGCCAACAAGCCATTGAATCGTTGGCACAGGCAGCTGCGAGCCAGCTTTTTACTGCTCATTATCTGTATCATTATTATCATCATCGTTATCTAAGCGCATAACATTGTCTGTTTTATAAGACTGGCGCGCGTATATTTGTGTAGATATGTTAGTATATGTAGGAGGCAGTTTCACTCGTTCTCTATAGCTTGCATTGGATCCCCCATCCCTACAAACCAGTTTTGTTAACCAAAAAAACTAGAAAATAAAAAAAAAAAACAAAAACAAAACGCGAGAAACGAAGAAGAAGAAAAACGCATCCGCCTGTAACGTCTGCTCCGTATATAACATAAACTTGCAAATGCGTTGCATTCTTGCGCTCATTGATTCATTCATTCATTCATTCATTCAGTCATTCATTCAGTCATTTGCTTTGTTATGCAGACGTTAACTTGAGTCACTCGGTTAACTTGAGTAGTCTGTCCGCCCATCAGGTCGTCGCTCGCTAAAGGTTTATTTATGTTTATTTCGACTCTTCCCCGCTTTCCATTTCTCGTCCCGTTTTTGGCTACTCTATGATTCGAAATTTTCATTTCCGTCCTAGTTTTTTATGAAACTTTTTTGATGAGAACATATTTCAGATTTCTTCTTATATACATCCGATATAAAAAAAAAGAAGAAGAAGAAAATAATTTAAAATATCGCTTCAGATAAAATAAATATTTTCCAAATAACAAAATAAGATAAAAAAAAAAAAAAGAGAAGAGAAAAGAAGAAGGAAAGGAAAAGAAAAACTAGTAAGTAAATAGGCAAACATATCATTTCATCGTTTGTTGCTTCATAAATAAATTAAAGAGAACTTCAAAGGAAATTGAAAACATCATCATCATCATTATCGTCATAACACCATCTCTTAGCACTCAACGCAGCCAGCTAGCTATCTAGGGATAAACATTAAATGAAGCCTTACTTATACGATATGAAACGTTAACATGCACACACAAACACACACACGCACACAACTAATGTCAATAAAATATTTAAAGTGCAAATGAAATGTTCTCAAACATAAATCTGGTTCAACCTTTCGGGTTTATCGATATGTCAAAGCTTCAATTGAATGCAAAGTTTCGATCTCAAAACTTATTGAAAATGATTGCATTATTGCCCTGCTGTCCATTGCTTCCATTGCCACTGGTCGACGAATTGACACTTTTCATGTCAAGTATTATGCAGCACTGTTGAATTGTTCGATGGTTTGGCATCGATGGCCGTTGAATATAAACTTCATACGAATCTTTTCGCGTTAAACGGATATTGAAATAAATCCTTTCCTCGTCTCGAATACTTCTGAGCTATAAGCCGCGGGGTACATCTTGAAAGTAACTAATGCGACATAAGATCTACTTAAGCGGTTTGTTTGGTTAATTTCGATATTTTCTTTTTGAGGGAAAACTCGGACACCTTGTGTCTACCAAAGGTAAGATCCCTCCTAGGCCAGTAGAGTGCTTGCACCAGGTTTAAGCGTTTCCTATACGCACTGCACACTGCGTACTTAATGTTTGGAGTATAAACGCTTTCCCATCCGATAGGATTCTGTGAACTTAATGTTTGGAGCATAAACGCTTTCCCATCCGATAGGATTCTGTTAACTTTCCATTGCCATCGCCCAATGATATTAATTCTCGTAAATAACAAATGCTTGCTGATGATAAACAAATTTTACAAAAGACGCCATTCTCGCCTGTTAACTGAGCACCAGAAAATATTACCTCATTCATCATCTTTACGCGCACGCACGAAAATGGCCAAAGCCAAGAATAAAATGCTTTACTTATTAACCCAGTGGTTTCCAACATGTGGGGCGCGGACCCCCTAGGGGCCAAAATATCCATTTCAAATACAAACCAAAAAAGTTAAATAGGTGTCAAAAAAATGAATCAGCGCTA
>KK502563.1:276636-295643 GCA_000688735.1 Glossina austeni
ATCTCGCTTTCGCGTTTGGAGCCGAGTACCGGTGGGGCGTGGAATCAAAAGATAAGCACTAGCAACATCCCGGTTATTCTCGTGCTTACTCCCGCCAAACTTCAGAAAACAGAAGCATCGGATTGTTTCGGTTTTCCTTTTTTGTTTTTTAAAGGGGAGCGCATTAATTTTTTCTTTAAAAAGGGGGGCGCCGGTACAAAAAGGTTGGAAACCACTGTATTAGCCCTTCGTATTCCTAATTTTCTTCTTATTTTTTTTTTGCACATAAGGTAGACTCTAGATCGACCAGGAAATTGATATAAGATATATAACGTCAACATTAAATCGAGATAGGAGTGTAAAGGCGTTAAGTTTATTAGAGCTTTAATTGAATTTCATATTACTCATCCCTCCATTGCTCTATATGTCGTCTTGTCTTGTCGCGGTGGTGGTGTCAAAATTTTTGTGTGGCTCATGAACAATTTTCTAAGGCAACTTGACATTTTGGCACTTAATGCACTTTCCGCGAATTTTTGGAAACTATTCTTTTCCCAAAAGCGAAACCGATACGTAAACGTATCGAAAGCTTACTGATTGTCGCGGGCCCGAAGTCTCTTCATTAGATTCTTTCCCACCACAGATTTTGCAAGGCTCAAGAAGAGGCATCTTCTATGTTCCCAAGCTCAACGAGCATTTCTTTACTACAAAGATGTCCGCTGCTGTTTCACGATAGAGGAAGGAAAAGACTCTTGTGATAAATAATCGCAATCCCATCCCTGAAATTTAATGACAACAAAAACTTTTTGTTTCTATGTATAAGCTAATGCTTTGACTGGCACGGATGATTGATCGAATATGCGCAATGAATTTACATTAACGTACCTTACACCATTTATGGTACGAGGTTATGTTAAATTTGCGACACCCAGAAGGACATGAGATAAACCGACGATCGATTCAGAATTACTTTCCGCAACAATGTTAGCTCGTCCGTCCATCTGTCCGTCTTGTTTCAATTCACAATTTGATCATATCTCGTAGGCTGAGATGTTTTGACCCATGGACGGACGCTATTTTGGACAGGACCACTTCTTCGATCACTTCCGTTATAACACCTGATTTTGAAATGTTGTTATATGAGTAACTGTAAGATGATGTAGGGTATTTAATGCTCATTGTAGTATTTTTACTAGTTTTGTTTATTGTGAAGTAAAAACTCACGAAGCTCTGTACAGCTCTGTACCTTAACATCTAGCCGTAGGATGCAGTGATATTTGGTTTAAATCAATTGCCAAAGTTTTAATGAAGTTTGCAATCGTATGTGAAATACGTACAAATAAATAAATAAACAAAGCAAAATTATAATTAGAATTTGAATCTTGGCATATGCACATAAATATTTCATTCGATTGTATTTGTGAATGTTAAAAAGTCTAAACTATTCACCGACCTTTTCGCAACAAAACGATGATAAAGGTTCATGTACATCGTCTTCCATATTACTCTCAGAAAGCGGCATATAGAGGGCATTCCTTGAGTAGCTTCAAAAAGAACATCATTTTGTGCCTTCATAGAATTAGTGAACGCTTGCTTAGCTGTGAATTGCTTGAAATTAATCCATACATGAAATGGACTTAGGTAACCTATTGGGCTTTCGCCATATGTAATGTGATGAAACAACATTAGTTGTGCTTTAGTTTACTTTGTACTCCTTTAGAGGACGTCCTTCAACATACCGTAATGTTGTTTACAAACCAAACAATTTGAGTTATTTATTAACTACACATTACATATCATCCGGTAAAGAGTTGAAGGCCTGCTTAGACAAGTATGTATGTGGTAAAAAAAAACAAAAAAAAAAAAAAAAAATAAAAAACCAAAAACTTTTCTTTATATCCATGTACTATAATATGAACGCATAAATACAAATATAAACGTTTAGGTGTAAGAGCATTCATATGTAAATTATATATAAATGAGTATAAATTAGTCGTTAGTTAAAAGTTAGAAAAAAAAAACAAACTACATATATACCTATTATATATTTATATAAATTTGCCTAACTATGTTATATCCCTAATATGTATATATATGCGTGTATGTAAGTATTATAATAAAAAGTAAAACTAAATCAGTTCCCAAGTGTGTAACAAATTTTAATTATGTTAAAACCAAATAACAGGACAACAAACAGAGCAAAGAGAGAGCCTTAACAAGTGAGTATATGTGTATACGTAAAGACAAATTTGTAAGAACACAAATATTTAGTAAATAGGCATGTATGTGTGTTAGAAATTATTGCAGAGTATACAAAACAAACAAATTACTATAGAAGCTTATATTACAGCAATTACGGGGTGCAACGAAACTCAAATGCATTTTTCTCTCTGCATCGACTTCGTCGAATGTTGAATTTTCAAAAGTCAACTTTGTTGCTGGCCAGCCGAGGCGCTCAGAGCGCCGAAAAACGTTATATATATGTAACTATATATATATAGATATATATATATATATAATATTTTCAGAGCGCCCAAGTGTTAGTTCAACAAGTGTTTCAGCAACATTTACAAAATATAAGAAACGTTAATGTTTATAAACATTTTATTAACCATTTTTACTGCTTAAAAATGTATATGTAGCTAAACAAAACCAATTTCTACTGCTTTTATGGCTTGCAGCAAGCAAAGTGAACCCAGCAAACAAATTTAAAATAATTTCAAGCACATTTCTTTCAAAAAGTTACACTCGTAGACTTTAACAAAATTAATGAAAAAAATAAATTGATTTTTTAATTATAAATAAAATTGAATGTTTTTTTAAAATCTAAAAAAAAAACAAAAAAAAACAGAGATAAAAATATTCGGTTATTACTCTTACTAATTATTAGGTGTAACTACAGTGAACTGTTTTACACCTACTACCGCTGGCTTACTTAATATTAAACGAGTGAGAAGTATAGTTATTCTTTAGTACAGCTATGTATGTACGTGACCGAGAGACAGTAAGCTAGTATAAGTACTTACATTTCTTTCATATATATACACATATATATATATATATATATATATATTTATATAATGACGTTTCTTGTTTTTAGTAAAAATACTAACTAACTAACTAACTAACTAACTAACTAACTAACTTGAGAAGAGCAGCAAAGGCATATTTACTTGGCTTGACTTGACTGTTGTATAAAAATAAATGTTAGTGAGAGTCTAGAAACGTGCATGTGTGTTTGTAAACATGTTTATTTATATTCATGTATATACTGACAATCAACGACAACAACAGAAGTACAACGAAAGAGATGATGACTATGATTGTTTGGTGGTGTGCTTGCTGTGTGCCAAGCTAAAAACCATACCATACACACACATACACAAATAACACCAAAACCCAGTATCTATGAGCTGTTTGGCAACTTTATAAACACACATTGTCTCAGTTCGTTTGAAACTGTTGCATCGTGAACGTTGTGTACGTTGTGTTGGTTTTTTGTAAAAATTTCTATATTCGTAAGCGTCTCTGTGTATATCCGTATTCGTATCCCGTATACATTTGTGTATTATATACAATTGCAATACACACGCGTTCACCAATTTACGTCTTTTATTAAATAGTAGCCAACGCCGCGCTTCCACATATTTGCAAGCTAGATGTTGCTAGAAACCCCAAAAATCTCCGATAACTCGTTTTAACTAAAAAAAGCAAAAAAAAAATAAATAAATAAAAATAAAAAATAAAAAAATAAAAATTAATAAAAAGAAAAGAAATTC
Source organism: Glossina austeni (assembly GCA_000688735.1). NCBI lineage: Eukaryota > Metazoa > Arthropoda > Insecta > Diptera > Glossinidae > Glossina > Glossina austeni. The sequence continues at coordinate 280,392 of KK502563.1, forward strand.
CTAAAAGGATCTGTTAAGCCGCCGTTTTAAAAAGTTTTTCACGTTTACGTTAAAAAGCCTGTCACAAGAGTGTTTATCGTTTAAAGTGAAAGAATCTTTCACAACGCAGATCACGTTTTAAAAGTGAAGTGCGCGCCAAAAAATCACTTAAGCGCCGACTAAAAGTATCCTTAAAGATTTTAATGAGAATATATACATACGAATAGGCGAATAAATATAAATTTTTTAACAAAAATTTCTCATTACTAAAGTCACTTCTGAACTGTTTTTACTACGCTAAGCTAAGAAACAAAAAAAAGAAAGAAAAAAAAAAGAAAAAAATAGAAGAAAAAGAAGAAAATATGTTTATCAGCAAGTGTACTCGTTTTGCTTAAATTTAAAAAAAAAAATTATCAACAGTCAATTGTGCCAATTATTGCAGTAAGCATAAATTACAAATAAAAAATTTACACTTAATTAGAAAGAGTTACGGAAAACAGCTACAAAATGCAAAGCGGAATAATAAGAAAACATCTGGATCTCTTGCAGACTAAGCTCAGTGCTTTGTTGCTTTTCATTGTCATTATAACAGGTGAGTCATTTTTTCCCCTCTCTCTCTCTCTCTCTCTCACTCTCTTTATTTCGTTAAAAAAAAAAAAAATATATATTTTTTTTCTTTTTTTCAAATATTTTATTTTTTAAATTTCTTTGTACAACTAACTACTTTTAATTATTAATATTAATATTAATTCTATGTTTTATTTTTTTTTTTTTGCTTTTCTTATTAAAACCTGTTTTCGTGTTACCTGCACTTTTGAAACGGCTTTTTTACTCAGCTAATCTGTACACACTATACTCAGTAAATATCATCGCGTTTTGTGTTTTGTGTTTTGTGTTAATTTTATTATTTCTCTCATTCGTTTTGTTTGTGTATTTGTTGTGTTGTTTTACTGAAATTTCTCATTGCGCAGGTCTAACCATTTTATTATCGCATCTTCTTCTTTTGTACCTTCATTTATTCTCTCTACACACTTGTAGGCCTTTTTTTTTTTAATTTTGTCTTAACCCGTTTCCTTTCAAAATTGAATTAAACGCTTTTTCTTTCTATTCTTGCATTATCTTCAGTTCAGTTGTTTGGCTTTGCTTCTAGTTTAGCTTTAATGCGCATGCCATGTTGTATACATATACTCTCAGTTTTATTCAGATTTCTTTATGCTCCTATATACATATATATATATATATATATCTAGCATAGTTCTTTTTTTTGTTTGTTTGTTTGTTCAACTTGATTCTTATGATTTTTTGATATCAAGGTTTTTGCGGTTCTTAGTTAGATAGAATATTGAAAAGAAAAATTAGATCACGACTACGAGCTACTGGTTTTCTGTTCATTTTAACTAAGACTTGTCTGTCAACTTTTGTTTAAATTCTAATAAAATAGAAAGTAATTCACTTACATGTTAAATGCATTTAAATGAAAAATCATGACTCTCTCGAAACAAGGAAAATTCTTCATATTTTTTTTTTTTGTTTTCGAATAATTAAAATTACTTAGAAGTTGAAATTTTGTAAGCGGCGATAATTACAGAAATTATTGCAATATATTAACTAATACTTGTTCCATAACTCACATAACGTGACTAATAAAATAAATGCATAAAAAAAAAAAAAAACAAAACTACATTTGAAACAGAAACGCGCATATATTAACCGATAGTTAGCGTTATTAAGGCAAACTCATTACTTCTCAGTTATTACACTAACTGCATTCAGTTTTCATGTATTCTAGAGAGAATCGATAGCACTCAAGCATTTATTCAAGCATTATTATCGAAAATTAAAAACAATTACTAAACACATCTTAGATATTATTTCACCTTGACTCTTATACTCACCACATAAAGCGCAGATCATATGCCATAGGAGACTTCTAAGGTACACACATTTCAGATCGCGGTTTTTTGCCGCGGAAATACACTTTAAATGGTCCATAAATTCTGTACAGCGCCTTTGAAGCGCTTCTTACGAAACAAATCCGAACTAATCAACTATTCTACCGCATGCCGTCTTTGCATAGCAACCAGCACCTAACCTATTGTACTAAACAGACAGGTGAGCAAAGTGGCGGCCCAGCACATGTCTGATGGGTAAAAGAAAAATCGTACCCAATCAATTTTATGGCGCCGAAGGACATCACTTATTCGGTAATCTGCTCATGACCTATGAGACTTGGATCTACTAGGAATCATTACAAGATTCGAAATTCGACATTCAAAATTGTGTGGCCCCTGTGTTCTGGAAAGGAGACGGAATCGTGCAGGACTGATATATTAAAGAGGTGCTAATCGCTTCTTTAAGCAAGAGAACCTATTATTAATTTTTACGTGAACAAAATTAAAAAAATTGAAATCTTTTAATATCTGCCTACACATTTGTTGTTTAATCTCCTTGCACCTGGTTAAAGTGAATATCGTAATCATATCGTAGACGTATCTTTCTGTATGCCCGACTGACCGCTGTTCTGCTGTACGGATATATTCTTCCCGTTGCGACCTAAGAACTTCTTCTAGAAGACTAAACTTGATTTAAAATCTACATCTGTCGCCAATCTTAGTTTAGGAAAAATCCGACAGAAGGATTACCTTCTGCCTGCATCTTCGTTGATCATCTCTCTGGAGGAAAAATGAAACCATTTGACATCTACGTACGCACTTGCCCTTTAATTTGTGTGCGCCTGGCTAAAATGAATATCGCAACCAAGACGTGTCTTTGTCTATGCCTGTCTGTCCGTCTGTCACGTATGTTAGTCCTTTGATTAGGAATAGATGGGTAAACTAGATTTCATCATATTGATCTTATTTGTCGTCAACATTACTATAAGTGAATTCGTCGATTGATCTTTCTCGCTGTATCTTCATTATTCCTCCTTCTATGGAAATCACGATTAAGATCTTAGAATTTTATATAAAAGAACAGATTTTTTCTAAAGCAAGCATTCGATTTATTGGATTTGCTAAACATTGTTCAAAAGCGGACATTTTATCCATTTTCCAAAACTATGTTATATTAAAAAGCTCTCAGTGCGAAGCTGTACGCTCAGTGCAAACTGTAAGCTCAGTGCAAGCTGTAAGATCGACCGATTTAAACAGAGTTTATATAACTGAGATCAAATATAATGGTCTTCAAATTATTTATAAAAATATGGTTTAAAAATATCTGCAGTGGTACGACGTGTAGCATGCGACATACAATCAATATATCGCGTGAATAGATTTTCGCTATCTCTTGCAAGCATATACTGTATAGAAGTTATGGGGTGATGGGGTATAAAAGACGTGCATGTTAATATTCCGGATAATAAATGTCAACGTTGTAAGTCTTCATAAGAGAATTAAAAATGATTTCATGCCTTTGTGGACCAGTTTTCTTTTTAACTAAGAATGTCTTCATAAAGTTTTAATTCTCTTGATAATTTTGAATTCATTATCAGAGTTTGAGATCATATGCTTTACAACACTGGCAAAATACGTCAAAGATCATAAAAAGTGCAGAGATTTTCGTGGAAGGTTTTGCTTGACCCAGATACCGAGACCTTTAAATAATCGCGGTAGCACTCAGACACTCAGAAACGCGCATAATAAACACTCCAAGCTCTTCTTGCATTTCCATGGCTTAACAGTATTCTAAAGCATATAAGCTAACTCGAGTTCCCGTAGATTTCGTGCAAGGCAGACCTTATGACAATTACAGCGATCTCTAATTCCTGGAAACTGTAACCCAGCGGTGTGCTTATGAAGAATTGGTTAACTTGCAAATATTGTTGAGAGATGTATTGTTTGATCATTAAAAACACACCCAATAGACTGCATCGACTATCTCTCTATCTCGTTCTCTTTCCTCAAGACTTTCTGACCTATTTCCTACCACACGCATACGAAACATCTGATGAGTGATTGTTCTTATTAGAGAAAAAAAAAAAAAAAACATATGGGTTAGCAAATCGAACACTTTAGAAAACTGATCCCATAAACCCTGGATGGTCGTGACTTTGAGAATGTCGGTCCTTCTGTCAAATGATTCGTTTCTCTTTTCAAAGTTGGTGCAATTGAGACAGAATGCTGACATGTCTTCTATATATTCTGGGCAAATATTTCTTGGACATATGTGCGAATGCGTTCGAGTCGCCCACCGCTGACCGATACAAACTAAAGCGATCTTCAAAAAAGAGAGCCGAACATTTCAATACAATTTCTACACAACCAATTAATAAAATTATGAAAACACATGCAATCACTCATTACATCGATAGTTCATTTCAGATATTTAGTCTACTTGTTGTGGGCTCCTCTATCTCTCTCTCTCTCTCTCTCTCAAAAAATTATTATTGATTGTTTTCGAAGCCCTGCTGTGCGAAATCGTAGACCCTTCTGTGCAACAACTTACCCATAGCTAAGAATACATTCAAGAATAACTACTACTACTAACCAAATGCCTCTTATTTTACGATAATGAAAAAAAAAAAACCAAATGTAAAATATATTTTTATATACAAAACTCAAGACTGTTGCGCAAAAGAGTTTAGAAGAAAGACTGTTTTTGGAAAAAGGTACAAAAATTTGTCTTCATGTTTGGCACGAGCTTACAAAATCCATAACAGCACTTCAGAAAGGATGTCCAACGCCAGAGAACAATGTGTTTGTGCATGTGTTTGCTAATTTAGTAGTAATAGAGTTTGTACTACGAAGAAGAAGAAATGCAGTGAGATCCCGGCACAAGTAGTTCACCCTTCACAGTAGTAGTAATGATAGTAGTTTTGTCTCAATTACTGCGAACGAATTTCAGGAAAGTAATGAATTTTAAATTTTTATTTTATAACAAGAGAGGCCGACTTAATTTATCGTATGTGGTGGCAGCACAACATATCAATGCTTGCAGAGATAATTAAGAAGAAAGGTTTTTGAACTTTCTGCAACTTTCATTAGAATGTTTTTTGTTTTTTTTCTTTGTTTTTTTCGTTCTTAGTTTACGCTCTCTCTAGTTCAGTGATTTCAGTTAACATTATCAAAAAACAAGGAAAAAAAAAAGGAAATAAAATGTTACCTTACAACAAAAACCCATTCAACTCATGCATATGCAGATGAGCAGTAAAAACGTATAATTACAACTGATGGATAGTGCTATGAGGATACAAGTAGACACAAATGCACAGATTCTTCTATGACTGCAATCACATCATCATCATCATCATTATCATTATCATCATTATCATTATCATCATCATCATTATCAACGCCATCGTCATCACAACGATTATCACCTTTCATAGCACATATACACCCAATATATAGTGAACATATATATATATATACCAACCATGTGTGCATGTGTGCATATGAAACTAAAAAAAATTACATCGCAAACATTTTTATTTATGCAATAAAAGAGGAAAACAAATAACGCAAAAAAAAAAATATATATAAAAACGAGCAAAGAAGTGCACACAAAACAAAATCAACACGCAAACTCAAACATTCATATGCGAATAATACCAACAACAATAAAAGTAACAAAAATAAATACGTATACGAATTTCGTGCAGTATGCCCTCATCATTATGTTATTACATTGTTGTTGCCGCTGTCGATGCCGGTGCCGGTGCCGATGCCGTTGCCGTTGCCGATGCCGATGCCGATGCCAATGTTGCTGCTGTTAAAACTATCTTAACATCACGAACAGAGAGCATAGGGAACCAAACAAACAACAAAAATGAAATGAAAACACGACTCTTCGGGGTTTTGTTGCATTTTTTGTCTTCTTTTTTGTTTATTAATATTAATTTTTTTTGTTTTTTTTGTTTTTTTGTTTGTTTTTTCGTTTCCTTGAAACACAAATACAAGTAATTTACGGTAAATAGACACCAGACCCACACAGTATATCAACAGACGGTTAAAATTCGTATATTAGCAAAAAAAAAAAAACAAAAAAAAATAGTTTACCGAAGCAAAAGGCAAACGCTTTATGAATTCAAAATTCAGAAAAATTGGTTACGCTTCAGCTTTTCTAATTTATATATAAAATAGAATTAAATGCGTTTTTATTTTAACCGCAATACTTCGCCATCGAGTCTTCATAATAAAGCTAAAGCAGTGTAGAGCAGCACATCAGCGATACAGCGATAATAAAGCTCTGGTCGAATTGCTAGCAACCCTTCCAAGGCTTCCCTACCATTCTATGCCGTTCCATATAAAGGGTTTGAGGAGATGATCTATCAAATATTGTTCTCCATGGAGACGCAACTGTAAAGCATTACTCAGTGATGAAGTATGTTGCGTTTACATACACAAATACACAAACTACAAATGCCGCCTAAGGTGTTTTAACAAAAATATCAAATTGAGCGACGTATGTCGCATCTCCTAATATCCGATTTTTTCTTCTTTTTGTTTTCCTCTGATAAACGCACGGAGATAACAAACAAGCAAGAAAACGACATTCGGCTATCACCGAATTCTTTATGCCCACCGGCATTCTCGTAAAAGAAACCCGAAAAGAAAAAAAGAAAAAATGAAATTTTTCTACTCTATAGTGTGGGTGAGTATGAGTAGTGAGTGAAAACCTCAGAAATGTTGCAATGGCCAGGCGTGAGCTTTGACCGAGCGCGCAAACACTTTCAACACATTCACTTCACTTTTGCGACCGAGACGTCGGTTATCACAAACATTACAGAAGCGGACAGAGGGACAGACAGGCGCATTTAAATCGATCTAGAATTTTATATATTAATCGAGATAGTGTGCACTTCCTAACGTCTTTGATGTTTCCTTCACGATGTTGCAAACGGTTTGTCGAAGTGATTACACCTCCGTCCTTCGGTGGTGAATTGTTCGTCAAAAATATAATATAACACGTATATGGAAGCATTCTACTACAATAAAATAGCGTAGCATGTACACAGCAACACTCACTTAGTTACAAGTAAACCGGTTTTTAGTATCGCACATACTCACTAAAATACTGCGAGTCAATCAATGTCGTGTAAAAATTCTTCGGAATTTCGTGATAAACTTTACAACAAAATGTGAACAAATTAGTTTTCACGTCAGTTTGTTCCCAAATACAGTGCGCTCCTTGTATACGTGCGTATGTAGGCAAAGTTTTTTTTTTCTTTGATAGGGAAAAAGCTCTTATTTCACGAAAATAGTAAAAAATGTCGTTCTTGTTAAATGCCTACAGGGAGTAACGTCATCTCTTAGGAAAGCTGGTAAGAAGAGCGTAAGAAACTGACGGAGTGACGGCTGCATGTCAAGTAAATTCCAAAATTTTGCTAATTATTAACGAATCTCTGAATCTAATGAAAATTAATTTTATTTTTGTCTGTAAGCATTTACGATCACAACGTGTTGCAGTTAAGTCATGAAAGCTTTAAATACCTCTTATTAACCAGGAAGTAAGGGCAAACTGTACACTGTGATAACTCAAATCGGTCTCAAAGATTAGTGTTGCCCTCTGCCTAGCATGCCCTCTTCGGACTCCAAAGTAGTCCCATTGTTGTAACCGTATTAACGGAAGGGACGGAGGTACGAGTTCCCTTTGTTACAATGGGACGAGTGTAAAATTTTATACGAAAGAATTTTTTTTTAATGTGTTGGTACTAAGGATTAGTCCGAGATCCTCAAATCGAGTGTGTCTAAAGGGACGGAAGGACAGACTTCCCTGTTAAGAAAGAAAAGTGATGAGAGAAAAAAGGTATAACTTGGCTTCGTGTCTTCTGGCCGATCACATAGGCCGTAAATGGATTCTATTACGGATACCAACGCGCCTACAAGGTCAAATGCCATTTCCAGTTGAGGTTTGGTAGCAAGTGGCAACAACAAAATAATTCGGATTGAAAATTGTATTGATAGCCTAATTTCAAGGTTATTCACCTCGTGCTTCATTCAGAGTACGTGTATTCAAGAGCAGTCGCGACTAACTGTTATTTAGGCAACTTGCGTCTACCTTAACTTAGGACTCTCGAAAACGTTAAGAGCGCAAATCAAGGTTACCCAAGCCTGGGCACTCATATCATATTTACGATATTTGAAAAGCTCTAGGTCCTCGAATCGTTTGATCCTCTTGTGTTAAATGCAAACACCTCATGCCTCTCGGTGCCAGTGATTTTCCTAAATTTCTTATCTGAAAATTGTAGAAATTTCTTTGATTTTTGAAATTTCCAGCCAGCAGTTAAGGAGACTTTTAAATAATCAATTTTTATTAAAGAGCTCTTTAGAATTTACTATTGCATGTGTATGCGTAAAAAACTTTTCAATATTACGAAAAGAGAGAAAGGAAAGGAAAACAAAACCTTGCAAGCCTTTTTTCCATATTCATATACGATATCAAGTCTATTGCTGTTTTGACCTCTGCTGCTGCTGCTTCTAGTTCTGCTTCAGTTTGTGCTTGCGCGCTTATGCTTGCTTGCCTTGTCGCATGTCTCTTTTTATATCTGTTTTATAATAATTTTTTTTCTTTAAGAGACCGCTTTTGTTTTGTTTTTTCTTAAGCTACTAAATTATTTAAATTTCTCTCTCCTTTTAAGTCTCTTTCTTGTATATTGTTTTTCGTTTCTGACATTATGTAACAAGCAGACATAATAAGTATCCCATACACACCTTTTTAAAATTTTCCTTTGTATACGAATACATATGCATATGCATATGCATAGAGACAAACATACGTTCGTATAACTCATTCACATGCATAGACAACCTAATGCATCTTAAGATGTACCTTCAAGTGTAACATAATAATATGCACATATGCATCCATGCATGCATATATATATATATATATGTGCGTATGTCTCTCTCTCTCTCTCTGTCTGTCTGTCTGTCTGTCTGTCTGTATTAGAGCTAAATTTGCAATTGTTTTAACAGCTGCTCTTGAAAAACAAAGACCTCTTAGAAGATAACTCTGCCACTCTCCGACTGGCTGACACTTCTCATCTCTCTATTAAGATATCTTACGAGGTCGCTATGCTGTTATGAATGTTGTTTGCATTTAAAATTTTATAATTAAATGCAAAACATACATAATAATGCTTCTTAAATACTCAAAAGAAATTTAAATCGCTTTAAATCGGTACACAAAATGCATTACATACATAACATGTACACGAACACGACATCCAAACAATTTCTTCTTTTTAAGGCTTTCATTATATTTTTCATTTAAGGTTACACGTTTTCAGGAATTATCATAGAAAAAGAAAAGAGAGATTGTTTATGTCTTTCATCTTCTTGTGCGTATATTACGTAACAAAAATATTAAAAAGTTTACATGAAACAATTGAAACAAACACACTAACTGCTTATCACTGCTTACCCTTTACATTGTTCACAGACATTATTTCTAAACAAACGTATTGTTGGGTCGACATAAAGATTAGCTTCTCTAAACAGTTCTAATCACTCGTCATTAGCCTTTACTCTCAATATATCTTAAAGAGTGTACTCTACACTTTTCTTAAAAATTTATTCTACGTTAAGTTCTTCACGACATTTTTCGACGTACATTTTATGGACGATTGGTGAGCAATTGTAAATATTCTATGGGCTTATGAAGAAGAGTAAAAGCTTTTCCCTCTTTGTCTGCAAAAGTCTGGTTAGTCTACCTTAGAGCATGGAGATCGTTTAAATCATCCCATTGAGAAGTTTTCATTCGTCACGAGCATACGCAGTTCATGGGGGATCTTATGCGGGTTTGTAATTTAAGAAACCTTTCTTATGGTCCTTTGGTTACTACCAGCTCATATTTAGAAGGTCGTTATAGCAGAGAGAGCAGAGAGTGGAGGAAACGTTTTATGCACCTCTAGCGGCGTGCGAAAATTTGTTTTAAAATTATATTATAAATTATAAGATTACACAAAATACGAAAAGTTTTTAAAACTCCCCTATAGTTTATTATATCACACAGAAGATTAAAATCTCCATTCATTTAATATCAAATTTATTTTTATTATTAAAAAGTTTTCTCAAAGCCAAGTGGCAGAGTGCAATATGCAAGCAAAAGTCAGAATCGAAGCTTGAAATGCCTTTACATGCTTTATAATTATTCGACCATCTTTTATACTCCATATATGACATACACAGCCCTAGCTAATTAAATAGCACTCACTTCGCAATAAGAAGAACAAAAGCAAAACTTTGTTTAAAAAAACATTAAAGAAAAAAAAAGAAGCAAAATGTGGTTTGAAGAACCACCGCATAGTCAAGCCGATAAGAAGCAAGACCGACCATGAAGCCTGGGTTCAGCTCTTGGTTCGATGGACCGCACTTTCATTACGATCGGCGTGAGGCCGCAGCTGTAGGAAAAGCTGGGTCAGCATAACTATCATAGGGGTGAACGGACATAGGATGCAGCTGAAGTCCGCATGCATTGTCGATCGGTATACGCATAACACAAAGTCTAAGAGTGTTACACTAACCGACCGGCCATGGACCTCCCGCACACATAGGGTGCAGCTGAAGTCCGCATGCACGGTCGATCGGTATACGCATAACACAAAGTCTAAGAGCATTACACTAACCGACTGGCCATGGACCTCCCGCACACCCTATGCCTGGTTATCCGCCTCGTTCGTCTAGTTATGGGAAATATTCCCTGAGTGCCTGGTTTTAAAAAAAGAAAATCTGCATACGGAAACTTTTAGAAAAGTTGAGCAACTGAAACTAGAAATAGGTCCAGAGAACACAGACTTAAAGCTGCGAAAAAATATTAGCTGTAAAAAGTTCCATAACTGATCAGAAATTAAAATAAATTGTCGTAATAAACACAGTGACAGTGACCTATGATTTTTTGCCTATTACCTCTCCATGTTCCATGATCCATGCTGACACGCCCCCTACAGCTTGGAATACTAAGTCTCCGTGGTCTCCTTCCTAAACTGTATCTGTTAGACTGTTATTTCCATTACTTTCCTTCATTAAGGTTCCACAAAATTTCATTTATTCGAATACGTACACCGGATGGTGCTCTGCATATATGCACACTGTGTGTGTTCCATATATAGGTATGCGTGTATTTGTATTTACAAAACATAACAGATTTACTGTCTCATGTCATGAGTTAATCAATCAAATTAAAAATTCTTTCAATTTGAAAAAATTGGATTTACGCTACTTTTGCACAGAAACGATTCGCTTATCCAACATCAAATGTAAATGTTGGCGCAATAAGAATATCTTGCGGTTTTCTGAAACGTTGCTCGCTTCAACAATTCTTTGCATTCAAAGTTAACGTTACATTCAAATATTAAGATTCACTGCGCAATTCTTTGCCACACATTTCTACACTAATAGCCAAGATGTTAGATGATTTTAAACCGGTTCGGAGGCAAGCATTGCATATGCGAGTAGATGTAGATATTCATTGTAGAGATGAGTTTATTTTACAACAAAGACAGCAACAATAAATTCATAAAATGCGAAATAAGTAAGAAACAGCGTTAAAGATAACAACAAATGATATCGATTACGATTATCTTTCCACTTCGACGGAAAACATTATACAGGAAATAAAGAGAATTTCAACGGTACGTTACAATCGTTACATTAGGTTTGTCGGGACGCGACTAACGCTGTTAGCCCTCTCAATATTTATTTACATTGTAAGAAGGTTGTTGTACTTGAAGCATACTTGTCGCATACCTGACTATAACGAATGAATTTGAGGAGCAAAAATCGAGTTGTTTGCTAAAAATAAATTGTCATCGGTATATATCTTTTTTGCAGAATATTTTTATCAGTGTGAGTTTTTGTTGTGTCGCTATTTGGACATACAGAAGAATTTTCGAATTCGATCGATTTTCCGATATATTGTTACGAAATGCTTTTCTTGTTAGGGTTCGTGTCACTAGATCGTGATTTTATTTACAATCAATTCCTTTAAGGCTGGGTTAGTTTGACAACATTCTTAACTGAAACTTTCTTTTCGACTCAAATTTTCTTCTACGAGTAAGTCATTCTGCTAATATATTCTGCTTATACAAGCAAGTTACCATAATTGATGTGTTTCTCGTTAAACTTTTTCGTCGGCCAGCAGTTGCATGACTCGCCATGAATTTGCACTTGATTTTCGCCCCTTCTCCCGGTAATTCACTTTCTGGGAAAATCAATTATCTGGAATGAAAGTAGATCTGGGATTTCCATAACACTATATATACATCGTATAATGGGAGACATTAGGGAATCAAGAAAGTCGAGTTACAAATGTTTGGCCCATTTGAGAAGACCATCGTTCCAAGCAGATAAATAAAAATATAGTTGTTATTGGCCTACAGGGTTTAAGACAACTTCCACAGGCATCATGCAAACGACCCTAAGAAGTACTAATTTTTGTACGGAGTAAACCTATTACGAATATAGATCTTCTTCTCTCTATATATAAATGAAAATATAGTTGTTATTGGCCTAAGGGTCTAAGACAACTGTCACAGGCATCATGCAAACGACCCTAAGAAGTGCTGATCTTTGTAGGGAGTAAACCTAACGCAAGCATAGATCTTCTTCTCTTCTTTTTGGTCGCAAAAGTCACACATATTGGTCACAAAAATTGGCCTAAGGGTGTAAGACAACTTCCACAGGCATCATGCGGACGACCCTAAGAAGTAGTAATTTTTGTAGGGAGTAAACCTATCGCGAGCATACATCTTTTTCTCAATTTTTTCAAACAGAACATTGGGCTAACAGAGGGACGGTCACTGCTGCTCTATCAACTTGGAATCTCATGCTTACCAACACAAAAAAGTTAAGTTATACTTGGAACCTCTGTTCCGTATTTTTGTTTGGTAAAAATGGAAGGACGTACCTACCAGATGTACAAGTAAGTCTTTACCGTTTTCGATCGTCAAGCCAGTCAATGAGAATTAATTGAAAGCAGCTGTAAAATGAATTCCACTTCGTTTCAATGATAGCAAAAAAAAAAAAATAAAAATAAAACAAAATCAAGTTTTCCTCTATGCAATTTTGAATGCTTCACGAAGACAATAGCAATACAGTTTTCAATAGAACCTTAGAATTACGGTAACTTCGATAGTATAATACAATCAATATCTTAACCTTATTAGTATTATTCACATGACTTTCCTCCTGCTTTCGCTCGCAACTTTAACTGAACCACATGAATTTATTGGTTATAGCGTTGTTATCTTCCACATAGCAATACGAAATGCCATTAACGATAATCAAAACCGTTTCATTATCTCTGTTATTTGCTTATTAAAGCATTTAAAATTAGCTTTTCCTATATACAACAGTAGTAGAAGTAGTTTGCTGTACATTCATTAGTTTCCCACTTTTCGTCACTCCAGACTACCATGCCATGCAAACTACTTACAATAGATTTTAATTATGCGATAACCGGGTCATTTCATCTCCAACATTTGTGTAAATATGTAGAATAAGGTTAATTGAAAATGCGTTTCAATAACGAGATATTAAAAATTGCATTTCATACTATGACGGAATAAGTTAAAGTGAGAAGAGAGATCGGAGCAAAGAAAAGTATGTACACTTTCTTATATAAGAAGGAAGGAATTGTTCTACTCTTTCTAGGACAAAAGAAGTAGCGTAGGACCTAGTCGTCAAGACCAACTTTTGCACTTTGACTTTCTCTTCGGTTCTAGAGAAAAACCGAACTAACATTCATATCGTTTTACTCTAAAGTTCGTATACTTAAAAAAAAGTGAAAAATCACTCAACACTGGCCCTTAAAAACCATGAACACTTACGTATACGATAATCGATATCGTTTTACTCTACTCTAGTCTGGTCAAGACCAACTTTTGTATTTTGATTTTCTCTTCGGTTCTAGAGAAAAACCGAACTAACATTCATATCGTTTCACTCTAAAGTTCGTATACTTAAAAAAAAGTGAAAAATCACTCAACGCTGGCCCTTAAAAACCATGAACACTTACGTATACGATAATCGATAAGTTAAGCATTCAACAAAAATTGAAGGGGTCTCTATGAAGGGGTCTCTAAAATGTGGAACGACACGGGCCGTGTTTTAATGTAATTAACTTTCTTGACAAAAGCGTTTTCTTCACTGGCTTTCGTAGCTGATTACCGAATTTGGGAACCTTTTGTCTTATAAAAAGACACTTGCAATGAAAATTCTTAGAGGAAAAGGGGCCCAAAAAGTGGTCCCATGCCATTCAAATTTTTAAATTTTTTTTTTCCTTTCATAAAACCAAGATTTTAAACTATGATCGCTATAGGGAAAGTGATCGCAAAAGTGATCCGTTTCAACTGATTTTCGATAGGAGTCGTCTTGGATTCAAAACATCTGAGCGAAATAGATTTTATGGAATTACCTGAAAAATTGCGACCTATAGGATGAAGACATAAATATACATAGCAGAGAGCCTAAGGAATTTAATATATCGAGTACCGCAACAAATGATGAGCAATATAAATATATTTCCTTTAGGAGGGTTTCTCCAACAGCAGAAGGGCATGCTGGGTCGTTTTACATCATTCGTCTTAACAGTGCACTAAATATGTCCGCTCAGAACGGCTTTAGACAGATCCACCAACCAACAGTCTTTAGAGAGCATTTAGCCAGATCCGAAATGACTTTTTTTTAATTTTTTATATTTAATAAAATAATTTGATCCAGTGATTTGACATTTAAATTGACTGTACCTAGGTATGGACCACATGGGTGTATTTTGTTGAGACAGCCACGTTTTCAGAATCATTAAAATCTTCCCTTAATAAATGGCTTGAAAAAGTTGCTCTTAGTAGTTCGTTTTGTTTAACGCACAGTTAACTTATGCTTAAGCACACTTTATACAAATAAATTTTACATACATCTGTACAAATAAAGAATTTAATAAACGTATTTAAACTGACAATTACAAGCTAGACACAATTGCAGGCAACAGTTAGTCATACATATGTGAATTTATAAGTTTCGACGTGCATGAAATTTCAGTCAAGGCAACTTGGAATTACGTGCACTTGTGAGAACAGTTTTTACGTCGTCATATTTATTTGTTCACTTTTTTTGCTTTTCTTTTTCTTTTCTTTTTCTTATTTTTTTTTGTTTTGTAATAATAAAACACACGCCTAAACATAACAATAAGCTGTGAGAGTCTGTTTGCGTTTCTCAACCGCACATTTCTTCCTACAACGTAAAGACTAGGAAGAAGGAAAATAATAAAAATATTTTTCATATAAAGCGAAATAATAATGAAAAAAGACTTTTTTTTTTTTATTTAAATCTTAAG
>KK502563.1:340410-351404 GCA_000688735.1 Glossina austeni
TTTTCATTTTTATTTTTTTTTTTTTTTTCTTCTTTTTCCTTTTTTTTATTTTTTTTTTTTTTTCGCCCTTTTCTCTTTTCTTTCATTTTTTTGCTTTGTTTGTTCGGTAAACATATAGCCGCAGTAAAAGTCCGTTAACAACACTTTATGTTACTTTTGCAAATTTTAATAGGTCATCGTCTCTTTTTCCTTCCTTTTCTTTTTTGTGCCTTTCTTTTTTTTTTCTATTTCTAGTTAATAGTAATAGTGTGTTTATGCTCAAACGTGATAATGTTAGTAAAACACTAAAAAGTTATACAATTTTGAAATATTTTTTTTTTTTTTAAGTAAACCTTTTACAGGTGCTTTCTAAAAACTTTTTGTTTTCTCCTTTGTTTTTTTTTTTTTTTGTTTCTTCGAAATTACTTTTTATTTATTTTAATATTTTTAATGTGTGTGTATTTGTGAGAAAGTAGAACGCTATGTATGTGTATTAACATAGACATCGAGATTGCATGTCATGCATGCCTTACAACTTCACTTGATATATGGCTTAATGTTTGCCGCCGTTTTAGAGGTTTTCGGGGCCACATGTATATTAAAATTGCGCTGATTATGTGCATGCGGTGCGTGTGTGCGTGTGTGTGTGTGTAAGTCCACATGTGTTTCGGTAGTATATAGTTTTTAGTTTGGTCTCGTTTTTGTTGATTAGCATAAAACGGAAACCAACCAAATTAGAATGAAAGTCATTTTTTTTTCCCCTTTTTTTTGCAAAAACTCATAAAGCATACAAAAGATTTTAATTATGGCTTACTAACTAATAATATTAAACAGTTAGAGAAAACTGTAGTTAATTTATGCCCTTATCTTCACACACTTAAAACGGTCTGGATGAAATTTACATCAGCCTCTGAACTTTAACTATAATTTCCAAGTGGTGTTTCAATAGTCATGAAGAAAACAAAGAAAGCAATGTTTGTCCTCTTTAAAATTTATGTTTATAGTCACTTCATTTAATAATGGGATTTTGTAATTAATGAAAACTCAGAGGGAGAGAGAGAGAGAGAGAGAGAGAAAGACAGCTTGAAGAGAAGCAGTAAAATGTTTAAGTTAATGCATGCATGCCCTGGGGTTTTTATACTACACACCATGTGTGATGCAAAAATTATTAAATTTGAGCGAATGAATGCAAGAGTCGGAACAGCTTGGAAAACACTCACTTTTAAGCCTCTTCGTCTAGCTATATATTTCGATTCTATATAGCTAGCACAAGTCGCACTTCTCGAAATAGTTTTATTTAATCTCATGTACTAACCTGTTTTAATCCGAGACCGTATCTTATAAAAAAAGATTGAATCGGAACATTGGCGTTATTCCTCATAGAAGGACTTATTTGCAAAAAGCCTTTATACGCCTTTTATACCCACCTTAGTTTGGTTTGGCTACATTCACTTCGTCAAAGCGATTGCAACACCCAGAAGAACGCTGCAAAGACCTCCAAAATACATATAGGCATCAAATTCTGACCACGTTTAAGCATGTCCATCCGACCATATGTCCGTCTGTCGGCCCGTCAATTCATCTATGCCTGTACTCGTCTACCCTCCTGTCGATAAGCTCGTGACTCTCCTGGTCGCAGAAAATAAAATGTCGGCTTTAAATTTAGCAGCAGAAGCTGTTGGAAATGTGGGCAAATCACACAAAGGTTACATTCATCTATCCATGTACCCGTCTACCCTTCTCTTGATAAGCCCGTTCGTAAATACCCCCCCCTGGTCGCAGAAAACAAAATGTCGGTAATTTAGCAGCAGCATTGCAAGCTGGTGGAAACTCAGAATGAGAAGACCTCGGTTTTGAAAAGCGAAAAAATGAGCATTTTGCCTATTATTGATAACAACAACAACATTGCAACAACAACTATTTGCATATTCTGTTTTAATAAATAGGTAGTGCTTTCCATGTAAGAGTTCTTGCGAGAAGGAGATCTCTGTACGGCAGCACGTTGTCATCTTCATGTTTGATGAGGAAAGTAGGTGAAAAATTGTGTTAGGCAAACTGGTATATAAGGTATGAAATTTGCTCTAGTATGCGGTTTTTACTTAGGTTTAATAGCATTCGACTTTTATCGCTAGCTAATCGTTTCCTTTTCAATTGGAACTTAAAAACACAAACATTAATGAAATATGTGAACTAAAATCAATTGCGCTTTAGTTTAGTAGTTTAGTAGTAGTTTAGAACGTTAGTTCATTATTTTCATTTTGGTGATAAATATCACGAATTTTTCGGTATTCAGTTCTATTACTTCCCTTTTAAACACTACTATCAGAATTAATATTTTTTTTCTTTCTCGTCAACTGAATTACTGAAGCACTCCCTTCTCTCTTTCTTATGTTTACTAAAAAACTCTACTGGCTTTCGTATTAGAATACATTTATGCTATCACAAGCAAAATAGAAAAAAAAAAAAAATAAAGTTTTTCTTATCCCTTCAATTTCTTTTCTCTCGTCCCATTTATCCCATGCTTCTAATCTGAAGTGACTTACAAGTAAACGTCATTTGCTTCTACCTACACACTGCACTATTGCAATTTTTGCCATACGAAACTCACTGCACATCACTGCAAACGATGACAGAGAAAACTTAAGTAGTGCGAGAAGGTAAAAAAAAAATACTGTGCAATGAAATGACACACTTTATGTACACTGCATGCAATACAAACCGAAAGAAATACGACTTTTCAACAACATAAGTGTCATTTATGTTTTCCACATAAGTCGTTAGGCCCGTGCAAAGGATGAGGAGGCGTCTCGTCAATGCGCGAGACTTCTAAATACGTTCACTGTTTTTTTTTATTGAGATTTATTGTGAAGAAATGAACGCATGAGGTGAGAAGTGGGAAATGATATGAAAGACAAAATTTCAAAGGCCTCGAAAGTCGAAATGTAGT
Organism: Glossina austeni; assembly: GCA_000688735.1. Classification (NCBI taxonomy): domain Eukaryota; kingdom Metazoa; phylum Arthropoda; class Insecta; order Diptera; family Glossinidae; genus Glossina; species Glossina austeni. Next base: position 343,337 of record KK502563.1, read on the forward strand.
TCATTTGCCTTGAAATGCATGGTAACTTGGATTTTCTGTTTGTTTTTGTTTTTTTTTAAATAACATTGGAAGAACGCAAAATTGAGGTAAAACATTTGTTAAACGCTAGAATGCATTGCGATTAACAATGCAATTGTAACGAGCAAACTTTCAACTTAAGATGATTCACCGGGTTTTTAGACAAACTCGAGGGATAAAGTATTCATATAGACTACCATCTAAAGGTAAATGACCGACGAACTTAAGCTTTTGTCGGTATATTACACACCAACATGTTGATCATATTTCCGTAAAACTGGGAAATGCTTAGAACTTCACTACGAGCTTAAGTCTCTCCGCTCATAACTCTATAGTAATAACGGCTCGAACTATTTATTTCCTTCACTTCACTAAGAGCTCAAGTCTCTCCGCTCATAACTATGTAGTAATAATGGCTCGAACTATTTATTTCCTTCACTTCACTATGAGCTCAAGTCTCTCCGCTTACGACTCGATAGTTATAACAGCTCCAAGTATTTATTTCCTTCCAAGCTTTTTAACAAAAGCATTTGTTTATCTTTTATAGTGAATTTTAAAACTGATACTATGCGTGAGGTGACGGGTTATCGGCCCTTTACGTCATGTTTAATAATAGCCGCGTTATTCCCTTCACCTTTTTTCCCGGTGGGCAGGAAAACAAAAGAAAGGAACGCCTTTTTCGATATCGATACACTTATCCCTCGATATGGGCGTTGCCAATGGTTGTCAACTGTTGCCTGCCCATCCGTGCTTAATGCTACTACAGCCACACAGAAACTATTACTTAAGTCTTATCTTAGATATACGAGCATCTTAAGTACAAGGTGTGTGATTAAGAAGCGCAACGATTTCGATTCTAACTTTGTTTAAAGGTTTCAAAGATAACTCAATAATCATAATGGCCTTAATATCTACACTAGTAGTAGTAGTATGTAGAGTGAATTAAGGTATGAAAAATGATTTTCATCAATTGTTTAATCAAATTGTAAATTAAAGACTTTTTTACCTGAACTTTTTTAATGAAGACTTCTCTTCTTCTAGAAGTGAAGAAACATTGTACAAGTCCAAGTCCAAGCTTTTGAGTTGCTTTTTAAGCTTCAATTTACGTAACAAATCTTTGCTTCACTTGTTAGTTTAAACGAGTAATGCTGGCATGCCTTAAACAAAAATGTTATTTCATGATGTTCTCACACTGACGAGTGCATCGACTTAAGCACACTTGGAAGAGCTACGTTAGCTATTCACAAATGTAAAACTTTGTTGTAACATATGATTGGCCGTAAGGAAAAAGGCTTTAGTTGTCTTAGCTTACGGTCAATGTTAGTGCCAGTGTCAATGTAACTCCCCGGGGCATCAGAATCAAATCAGGGAAAAGAAGAAGAAGAAGAAGAAGAAGAAGAAGAAGAAGAAGAAGAAGAAAGAAAACCATCTTGTGAAAATGCTTGAATGGTGTTTATCTTAAAAATGTTATCATTAAATAGCCCGCAGACACATAAGATTACATCTTCGTATTGAAATATATACACGTAAGCGTCTTGTTTGTATTTTTGTGAGCATAAGTGTAAGTACAAGTAAGTAAATGTAATCCTTTGCTTTTATTCTGTTTACTCCGGTATTAAAATAAAAACACGTTCGTTCATTTGCTGCATTTGCTGCAATTGAACGTTCAGTAAGTAATGTATGTTGTTTTTGTTGTCTATAAAACATATAAAAGTGACAATGAGCTGATAGTGAGTGATATCTTTGCACACAGACAGTTGAGCAGAGTTGAAGCTAAGTAAAGCTCAGAGCTAACATACAAAACGCACCTTGAAGTTGTCAACGTATGAATTTCAGTAAAACACACAAACACACAAACACATACACACACACATACACACACACACACATTCAATACAGGCACACGTATATATATATATATATATGTATATGTATTTTGCCCCTAGGGATTTTTTCTAAATTGACTTTAAGGCTCCGACTGACTCCCTTTTTAACCAAATAAAGACAAAAATGGAAAGCAAAGTTTTTTTCAGAAGCAGTAGCATTAACAGAAAAAGAAACAATATGCACTTAATGCACGCTTCAAAGAGTTTTATTGAGCAATATGTGCATGAGTACATGCAGCACTTATGCAACGACAACAACGATAGCAAGAACAGCAATAGCAATAACATCATCATCAACAACAAAAACAACAACAACAACGGCAACAACAAGCTCATCATTATCGACAGCATTATCGTTGTTTATTATAGACTCATAAGAAAACCTACACATATACACACGTACATGAGAGTACATTTTTTGTTCGCTCAGAACTGTTGAAAGGTGAAAAAGGAAAGGATAGGAAAAGTAAAACAAAAAAAGAAAAAAGAACAGTAATATGTTTCCACGCTTCAATGATGCGCTAAAAATATTATACATCCTAAAGCAACACTGTTGCCTCTCTTGCCGGTAGAAATCCTTGCTTAAAGATAAAACGAGACCAAAGTGTGAGATTTTCCTTAACCTTCCGTTTTATTCTTCGTCTCGATATTGCGCTTTTACAAAACAAAAACAAAAAAAATAACGATGGTTGTGGTCGTCATCAACGCTGTCGATATTGTTGTCTGGGAAAATGAAAAAAAACAAAAAAAAAACAAAAAAAATTGCTTTTCCGTTGTCAATGTGATGTTGATGATGCTGCTGACAGCCATACCGACACTGAACAACCGCAACAATCATGCAAGCGTGAGAGTGTTGCCTAGCGATCCAATGTGATGATAAGCGTAAATTTGTTTAAAGAAAACGTTCCGTAAGCATCTCTTTCTCATTTTTTTTTCTTTTTTCTTTTTTCTTTTAAACGGCCCGTCATACTATGGATTCTTTTATTCATAGAGACATGTATTCACGTCCAAGGCACAAACAGACAAAGTTCCATTCGGGGTTTTATTAAAAGAAAATTGCGTTTTAATCTTATTTTTTTTTTTTTTAACTCATCAGAGAGGTATACTAATCTTATCCTGTTATTCGTAACATTTTCATTTCGCTCCTTCCATATCGGTCTATCTGTCAGTTGTTCAATATTCGGAAAGGCAAGCGCTGATATAAAACAGTGCAGATCTCTGCGCTAGAACTTAATCAGAAAAAATTCACTTTTGAAAAACACTTTTTATTTTTTCGCTAATGGTCCTCGATCTAACTGCCTGACTGACTATGACTATGTCCATTATTGTGACATAAAAATTTGCAAACTTTTCTTCTTCTTCTAAATCAAGTCAATCATGGATTTGTTCACTAAATTCCAGGAGGGACTACAACTGCAGCCACACTATTCTTAGAGAGTTTAAGTGGAGGAGTAGGCAAAACGTCTATGCTATAGAGTAACTTTTTCTATGCGTACCTTCCTTTTTCTTTTAATATTTTATATATTTTTATAACCATCACTGAAGAATGAGGGGTATATTCATTCTATCAAAACGTTTGCAACGCCCAGAAGAAAAAGTATTCTTGATCAGCATCAAATTTTAAATCGGTTTAAGCATGTCCATCTGTCCATCTGTCCGTCGGTGTAATATCTGTTGTAAACTGGCAAAAGTTAAGCTATCGACTTCAAATTTGGCGGAAGTATTGGAAGTTCTTACACGCTGGTTGACAGTGAAAATGGGCCAAATCGGCCGAAAGACAAACGTAAACTGAGAACACCTCTGTTTTTCAAAGGGAATAAAAAATTGGTTTTTTGCTCATTAGTCGTAAACTGTAGCAAATAAATGTAAAAAAATTTGAATGCTTATTTTATGGGCGGTGCTGTGGTATTCGTGTGCAAAAATAAAAAAAATTGACCACGCCTATTCAATATTATATGTGTATCAATACTTAATACCTTTATATTGCGCAACAAGAAGCTTCAAAAGCTCCATAAAATATGCAAATTCTTGGCCAGTTTCAAACCTTCGTCTGTCCATCTGTCTGTTCGTTTGTTCTGTAACTTTCTAGTATTTCTGTTACACATTGAAAATTTTGTTCTTCTACTTCTTTTGTTTTGTTCTGGGGTGAACGGTGACGGGTATAAAAGATTCGGTCCCAATCAAGTTTAACTTTCTTTCTTGTTGTTCTTGTGCATACTTCTTATAGACAATTGGAAATTTTTTATTTTTATCCGATTTAAAAAAAAAACAAGAAGACATATACAGGTATTTATTACTAAATATGTGTAAATGTATATGTGATTCATAAATAAACCTTTTTGTATGTGTGTTTTATGCTTTATTATGCTTTCATGCATTACATAAGACTTGATCTGATAATATTCTCGTATATATAGCAAAGCATCACACAAAACAAAACAAAAAGATAATCTTATTGGCCATTATCACATCACATCACATCTCATATCTCTCGTCACCTCACCTCACCTCACCTCACCTCACCTCACATCACTTCCCATCACTTCATATCACATCTACTCGTATCGCATGGTATTGCAATGCAATCAAAAAACACAAGAGCTGAGAAGAATATGGCGGAGCATGTTCCTGTGTATTTACACAAACACACGTAACGTTATTATTATTGCAAACAATGTACTCAATTATAATATTGAATGGTGTGATATTTCAGTGTGACATGTGTGCATGAACTCTTGCATTCAACAGCGAACGAACAACACATACCGGACATGCTACATACGAACACATTATATGTGTAATGGAGCAGTAATAGTGATACGGAATTTATCAGGAAGACAAAAAAGAGAGAGAGAGAGAGAGAGAGACAGAGTTCCTTTAAATAATGTCTAGGTTAACCAACGGAAAAGAAAACGATAAATTAAAGTCTATAAACAAGTAAGCAAGACTGTTATAGCAGTCTTACGACGACTCTGCGGTGCCCGCAGTCGATATATATACTTTGTTATAGCGACTTTTAAGTCAGCTTTAGGATCAGTTTTTCGATAAATATCTCTTACAGACGATTATTTATTAACTCGATATGCGGCCAACAACCAGTGAGTGCCCAGTCGGTAAAGACGTAACATTTACCGATCGTGCACACACACACACACACACACACACACACTAGATTATGGCCACCTCCCTATATCTTTCCCTTTCTTTACTTCTTTCTGGTTTACAGGAGTATTAGGTGTACCCGGAGTGATGGGTCATTTAAAAAAAAAAAAACCAAAGTTCGAATTCAATCAGAGTATCACGAGGGTGTGGTATTTTACTTGTTTTTATTAGTAGACTGATTAGTGTACTGATTCTAGAATTCAAAATTCATTTTTATAAATCATGGTCTTCTTAGGTCGATCACCATATCTCTCCACCCACTATTACAAGGTTACAGTTTTTTGTCTAAACACCGATCAACTAATAATTAAATATTACAGAGTTTCAAACAGACCTTCAAGCGAACATTAACCGTTTGAATACCAAGCAGCGCAATCGCGCTGTTCAGATTTCATGTCGAGAAAACCCAGACAGTTTTGAAAAAAAAAAAACTGTCGAAGAATACCAAGCAACGCGATCGCGCTGTTTAGATTTTATGTCAAAACTGTCTGGGTTTTCTCTCGATCGCGCTGTCTGGGCTTCTTCGACAGTGCTTTTTCAAAATCGTCTGGGACTCAAACGGTTAAATACCATTCCTGCGTTGATCAGGACTGCGTATACATTGAAAACTCTCTTAGGCGTCTTTTTGGATGCAACAAATGGAGACAAAACATTAGTTTACTCACAGCCATGAGAGTAGTGGAATTTAAACTCGTTAAACTTTCTATTAATTGCCAACGCATCCAATCGTTGGTTGGCCGTGAACGTTCTTACACTGAATGCTTATGCTTATGCCAAGTTTGACATCGATTTTTCTTGCCGACTGCAAATTATTAGCGCCCATAATGGAATTTTGGTTTTTTTTGCAGTTTTTTTTTTTTCAAAAATTGCAGCCATCTTTACGGACGTAGTGTGCACATTTTCAATTTTGACATAAGTGTTAAACAGAAAACATTTGTGGCTAATAGCAGCTGATGCTTTTAATTTGCAACGAAACGAGAGTGCGAACAATGGACGATAGACATGCAGAAGGATAGACAGGTGGACAACAGGAAAGCATTTTGAATACTTACCCATGTAAAGATTAATTCTGTGATGTTCGATGGCGCACAGAATGAATTTTGTCTTACTCAATATCGTGCAAGTTTTTAATCATCTCGTTGATCTAGGCGTTGCTTCAGCTTTGGCGTTCATGGCCGATAACGCAATATGATGCGACTCCCATTTACATGACACGTATTCCAAGCAATTCACAGCCTATTTAATGCAATGTTTTTCTTTGAAATGTGCACCCGATTGCACGGGACTGTTCTCCGTCATTCACTCCTTTGACGAAATTCGTTACTGCTGCCTTGCTGTTGTTAACACCAGAGTTCTCGTTGGCGTATAAAGAAGGTATTTGGGCAGAGCTATCCTGCATTAAATTTCCTAATGATTGAGGAGAAGTTATTGACCTAACAAGCACCTGTCATGCCCTTTCCGCCCACTTTGCACTATCATATCAATTATCGCGAAGATATCGCAATCGAGGCAGTAAAGAGAAGAGTCACACGTGTGCTTAGCTGAAGGGCATAGAAAATCAAGTCAATTAAAAATATTTGCACCAACTTCGTGGCAATAAAAAGTAAAAGAAAAGAAACGACATAAAAGCGATATGCTGGATGCCAGCCAACCTCAAAATTTCTTAAAAGTGTTTACGATGCCGTCACGTCTTCTCGAAACTAGTTTAGTAAAAATAAATTTTCTTGTATGTGGAAGTGCGAATAACCGACTAGCGAAGTATAGGCCAAGAAAGAAAAGTATAGGCCAGAAGTTAATTCATATCCTAGGGAACACTACACACATTAAAAAAGGACCTCAACTTTTTTTTATAGATCAGTTTATAATCGATATACATATTGATCAAGCGAGTGATTCCATTTTAAGATATATGCTGCCGACTCACTCGCTCTTCTCTTATTACTTTTATATTCGGTGAGCATAGACATCTTCAAAATGTTCAAAATCCGTCTCTATGTATTATAGACACTAAGAAGGAGTTTAAGCCTATTAAAGTGAGGAATGAAGTAAAGCTCAATACTTTTAAATTGCGTAAAATTGTATGAGATTTCCTCAAAAACAATTTCCTGTACAGTTAGTTAGTTATTTAATGAAATATTCATCCAAGTCTTTTATCCGGAAAGTTTTCTGTAATATGATCCCAAGTTTATAAATTTCTTCTTTTTTTTTTTCATAAGCAAAGAGCGATGAGAAAAAGTGCACAAACTTAGTAAATGTATTTTTATATTAATTTTTCTGCCTTTTATTATACGCACAATGTTTTTAAATTTATTAAAACATTTTTTTTTTTTATTGTGATAATGGAAAAAAAAAAAAAGAAAAAATTGCATAAAACTTTAATGTTTCACGCCTTTGGTTTAGAAAAAAAAAAAAAGGAAAAAAAAAGAAAAAAAATTTACAAACTTTCACCTGAGGCCTGCGTTTTTATGAAAAGCATTTATTTTATTATATTAAACAGCATAAGCAATAGCAGCACATTGTGTCATGAAGGCTATTATTGTTGGTATTGCCGTTGCTGCTGTTGCTGCTGTTGCTGCTGTTGCCGCTGTTTCGGTTGTGATAAATCGTAACATTTATCACAGCATTAATGGACAAAACTACATTTTCGGTGGAATAAACATTTATGAGAGCAAACAGAAAAAAGGAAAAGAAAAATTTTTCTTTGGTAAACAAAAATATGAATAAATAACTAAATAAAAGGATATCAGATAACTGGCGGCGGCTTTAAATTTCCGCAACAACAACAACAACAACAACAACAACAAAAATAAGGTAAAAATATCTACAACAATTAAAACACGTGCCAAAAAATTTGTTATGAAAACTGAAAAGTTTAAAAAAAAAAAAAAAAAAAAAAAAAGAATGTTTGCGATAAACGTTTTGGTTGAGTTGCATTCGACATAACACAGATTTCGTTTTTAGTTGCTTTTAAATACAATTTGAACAGAGGCTTACGTCATAAA
>KK502563.1:352149-363124 GCA_000688735.1 Glossina austeni
ATATTTAGGGATCAATTTTACAGAGGAAGCTTCGACCATAAGCTTATAAAATCTGTTGAACAAAAATTCCACCGCCTACCGTCGCTTCTGCAATAATCTTGTACTTAAGTGAGGAAAGTGTGTGATCGCCAGGCATATCTCTTCCGCACATATATCACCACATTATCTTACACATGGTGTCATATCAGACATTCAACTCACGATATAATTATGGCGTTCCATAACATGTCAGGTAAGCTCCATGGAAAACCTTCTAAAAAAAATCCAAAGACTTTGTATTACAAAACAACAAAAAACTCGGTCCAACTCGACTTTATTAAGTTTATAAACACCGTAGAATCATAAACAGTTATGTAAGCATGAAACCGGAATTTTTATATAGAAAATTTAGTGTACAAAAATGATAAAAAAATAGTTTAGTCGAAATATTTTCCTACGCTATCTAGATAATATTCCCATCTGTCTGGCGAGTTATGGACGTCATGCCCTTCAATATTTTCCCCGTTCATTAAAACGTTTTTTCTTCACATTTTCGTGCGAACCAAGTCGGTGCTTAACAAGTATGTGGTACAACGATGCAGACAAATGGTAATCGCCAGGACTGGCGTCTTGTAAGTAAACCGCATGGACTAGCACTTCGCAATTCAATGCTCTTAATATATCGCAAACCGGTGTTCCAATATGAATGGATGGACAGATGATATGTAAAGAAGTGCTCTTATGTTGCTTTTCTTGACACTCTGACCGTTTTTTGAACAAGCAATCCTTCAGTTCGATTAGTTTTTATTAGCAGAGGTTGGTAGTAACCATTTCAACAGACTTTAACAAATCACAGAGTCGGAGGAGCGTCGTCTTCTTGCCATAACGATTCGGTCTTGCGCTAGACGTGGTTGATACGCCTCGATCTATTCATGAATTTTAGTTCCTATGGTTCACAAATTAAATCCACTTTTTATGCCGAGCAACAAGATTTCAATAAGAGAAAACAGCACCAATGACGCGGTTTGACATTGACAGTTAAGCCCATTTAAGAGCAAATTCTTAATTCAAATTTATATACCAGATATTATAATGGGGTAGCAATATTCATCCCACACCGCATATTTTTCATCAGCGTCTAAAGCGGACTCGTGTAAGTCATATATTTCCCTCTGCCTGTTTGTTTATTTCTCCGTCTACTTATTTTCCATTTCTCCGTCCATTGCAACACTGATGAAGGCAGTTTTGAAAACCTTTCTTATGCCTACGTTGACGTTAAGTTTAAAGAACCGCTGATCAATTTTTTGTTGCGCAATCAATCAAACAAATGATAATTTTTTGCTTTTCCTAAAACGATTACTTCAAAATTAGTTCACCTGTTGACCTTGAGAGTTTGCAGTTAGTTAAGTTTTCTCACCAAATTTTCGTCTCTTCTTTACATATCAACGAAGTTGGTCCAATAATGCTTCCACAACTATCAGAAATCTAACATCGATATGCTGGAATATTTTTAGAGGGTTTTAAGTTTGAGAGTTACTGGCACGAAAAACTCCCCCATTTTGTAAATTTGAAATTACAAATAAAAAGAGAAGTACAGTTTGAACTATATATACGATATACGACCTAAAATGTGAACGATAAGATACGATAAGCCCAGTGAACTATGTGTGCCTACCTGCTTTTACCGGATATTTTCTTACTAAAAAGAGCATTAATGTGCCTTCAAAGGTAACCCTTGTCAATATTTTCAAGAGTCTGGAATACCCCTGACCTGCTCAAGTATTTGATCCAGTGCTATATAACTTTTTTCTGGATTTTTAATTTTTTCAAATTCCTTTTCATGGCTTATGAACGATTTACATACTGCTCTCGAATATAGGGAAAAAAAGAAATTTTTTTTTTCCCTGGAATGATTTTAAAAATAATTCAGAGAATTTTTTGTTGCAAATTGTTAAAGTATTCCTTTATATATATAAATTAATTAAGGAACGTCACTCAACGCAACGTTTATGTAAATAGTGAAAAATTCCACAGAAAATTGTTTCATTGAAATCCTAATTGAGGCCAAGCATAGAAATCCTTTTTATTTTTCAGCAATAAATTTTATATAAAAAAAAAATTTTTATATTGAAAAACATTTTCTGATGAATTGTGTTTTTATCGAATTTTGTTGTTCTTGCTTGAAATGAAACTTTGTTTTGTTGGATAGCGAAGAGTAAATAAATAAATAAATAAACAAAATAAAGCGAATCATTTATTGAATTAAACTTTTAATAGGACAGTTAATGCTTTTAATAGGAAATGACAGCAAATTAAGGAAAAGTGAGAGAAACAATTTAACCTACACTGAGTTTAATTCAGCAATAAATAGGCAAACGGTTAATATATATTTATAGTTGTCGTTGTTGTTATTATTGTTTTTATTATTGTTTCCATTGTATTGTGTTATACCCTCTTAAGCTTCATGTGAACTCTAAATATAGTTATTTGCGTTAGTTCAGAGAGAAAATAAAATCTAGAACAACAATTAACTGCTAAGCAGTGAAACAAATGTTTAAACATACAAATCTTTCTTATAAATTCTATTCTTTCTATTTCTTTATAACGCGTATTGTTGTTGTTGTTGTTGCTGCCATTGTGTGTGTGTTTGCACTGAGCTAAACCGAATGAATGTGTGGTTTGGTTTAGTTTGGTTTAGTAATCATCACTGACTTGTTTAGTAAACGTTAGCCAAGAATTGCTATTCAATGGCTTTTGAATCTGTCTGGATGGCTGGATGGCTGGCTGGTTGGCTGACTAGCTGGCTGGTTAGTTGGGTGGTTTGCTGGCTGCTTGTTACTATGTAACTATGACAAAAAAATAAATACAGAAGACTGACTGGCTTTCACTGCTTGTTTGTCGGTAAATGGACATAAAAAAATCTATTCTATGCGAGCTTTAAACGTTCGATTGTAAACTGGAAAATTACTGACTACTTACTTGCTTGCATACATTTATATATATATATATACCTGTGCACGTACGCATATGCCTTTCAATAGTGTTTGTCCTTTTTTTTTTCTTTTTCTTTTTCTTTTTTTTTTTTGTTATTTCGCTTCAACTGTATCGCCATCTTGAGTATCGTTTGCTATATAACCGTCGAGTAGAGCTAAAAATAACGTTTAAGTGCAGTGACCGCCAACAATTGTATGTCAACATTGGAAATTGTTATTATTTTTGTATTTCTCGTCTTCTTCTTCTTCTTTTTTTACCTCTTTGTATTATGTCTCGTGTGTTTTGTTAGTTAGAAACTTTTTTTCTTTTATTTATTTATTTATACCTTGAGTGCTTTCATACCCACAACAGAGTTTATATTAAATTTTTAATGGTTTAGTGGTATATGTCGCGTCGGATGCCCTACATCTACTTGATTAGCATCAGCAATAGCATCGATTAAAAGTTTATTCAGTTGGAAATGATATATGAATGGATTACTTGGAAAATTCAGTTATTATTAAATCAAGGGCGAACTTATGGTTCCCCGAAAAGCAGTAAACACGATCGTAGTTTCAATTTCTTAGTCGAAAAAAATTTTTGCGATCAAAAAGTTTTCCATTCGATACTAAGAAAAGTGTATCGACAGCTGCAAGCTCTCTACTCGTAGCAATGATCCCAGAATCCACGAGTTTACTCGTTTGCGGCACCCATAAAGACATAAAACGAGTTTCACTAGGGAAAAATTTTATGTTATGTTTTACGTATGTCTCGCGTAACTGCAGTTTATAAGCCAAAATGTATTGTGTTTGTTTGAGAAGTGTTAAGCTATGTGTTATAGTGAAGCTCCATGCGTACGCATCTATAACACATTAGATATATTAAAGTATTCTGAAAGGACGAAAAAATGTAATAATTGTAATAAAAAACTGATGTATGTTGCATGCTGTATGTTACATGATTCCTCATTCACTTAATGTAGTCTCTTTTTTTTTTGTTGTTATCGTTTTTCACTTACTTTTTAAGAGTCCTTCTATTTATTTATTTGTTTTGTCTTCATTAGTTTGTCAATGTTTTTTTTCTTTTTTTGTTTTTGTTTTTAATTTTAATTTCATTTAAGTAAATTTAAGTAAAGTTTTATTTTTCTTGACAGAGTTTTAATACGTACACAACAAAAGCAACAACAATCACAACATTCCTTATTAAAATGCTAAAAGCGTTATATCTACAGATTTATTTATTTATTTATTTATTTTTTTTATTCTTATTTTTTCTTATGTTTATCTATCTTTTATTTTTCAATAAATGTTTACAAAGTGTTTATTGTCTTTTCACGTACATCAACGATACGTTCAGCTAAAGGTAATAAACGCACAGCAAAAGAGTTCGTGTAGACTGTAAAAAAAAATTTCAGAAGTTTTTAGCAATCATTTAACGAAAGTTTTTTTTAGAAGTGTAAAAAGGCCTTTGAAAGTTATTATTAATCTATACATCTCTCCCTGCCACCTTCCAAATTAAACTCTGCGAACTCCTCTGTGAAACTTTTAAGCCAGAAGACAGCAAAGTCCTTTGAAGCGATGTCTTCGTCGATTGATATTGTCTGAGGCTGTCCCGATCGTTTGTCTCCATCCAAGCCGACCACTATGTAACTCAGCTACCCAAAATTTCGTGCAGAGTCCCCTTGTACAGCGTCTAACTCATCTTTAATTTGTGTAAGGGTTTTATTTTTCAAAAACAAGTTTTGGATCGAAAGATGAAATTTGGAGATAAGAGATCAAATGCAGTGTTACGTAATATGCACTTAGCCTGTTACCTGTAATTTTCGTCAAGATTCAATCGCAGTTCCATTCCTATGTTTTTTCATTTTCACAAGAACGCTTTCATCGATTCACTTAAACGAAGTTGCGTGTCCCAAAATGAGTATAATTTTGGGGAGTACTTTTTCACACGCCACAAACTGTGCCTAATACGGATTCCTAATCATTCGAGTATCTAGGCCAGTGAAAAATCTGACTGTTTAGTTGACAGGGAAGACCGAAGGCCGATGATAGATCCAATATTATTCTGTGGCATGCCATGAAGCCATATTAACGAGATGGGGCAGAGAAAAAATTAGTTAACGATTGGAAGAGCGGCGCTGGACGACAGTAAACAAAGGATTTTATTAGATCTTCCAGCGTAGCGCATAAGCTGCAGAGAACAATTCTAAGAATTCTAAGCTTGGTCACTGGCGGTTGCAAGGGACATAACATTCTCAGGTAACACTTGACAAACATGGCCACCATAGGTACCGTCTTAAGCATATTCCGTCTTGGGTCAGGTCTTGTGTAAGCGCTCGTCAATGTCCAGAACTAGATAGCGGGTGTTTCGCGAAGACTTCATAAGGCTAACTGCAGCATGATGTTGAGAACCAAAGAAGATTATTCGGCTCAGAAAAATTCTAAAACAGGAAGAATAAGAGCTGGATGAGTGCAATAAACCGTCGTGATGGCGGCACGGTTTACCGCAATAATAATAATCGCAACGCATGCGCCAATATATTCCTCAAGTTTTCCGCATTATTGCTGTCATCTTCATGATCAGATCGGATACTTTTCATATAACTACAGGATTATATTTACGAGGGCAGTTTAGCAAATAAATTTCTGTACTCGACAGCGCAGGATCGAGGATTGTTAGATTTGTCCTTGGGTTTCAAACGAATTGGAAATTGGAAACCTTACGTACTCTTCTTCGTACGCTTTTGAATAAATTTGGCTTCGCATATCTCTATCACTTACGTCCGTCCGTCCATATATTTATTTACGTAATATTTAGCAAATAATTCGAAATCTATTTTTAAGAAGACATTGGTTTTCTCTCTGCACTCTCGCTTTTCCCTTTGAATTGAGGAAATTTGTAAATCGGCTCAGGTGACTCACAACTTCCTTCATAGTCAGTACTATTCGCTAAACACCACCACCAAAGCATTACATTGCCTCGATACTGCTGACCCCTTCACCCTCTCCTCTCCTTTCGTACCCAGATCGGTAAAGCACCTAATCTGACTGTTATCTGGCTGATGTTATTATGCACATATATACACACACGGACAAAAACTAGTAGACCTAGTCCCCGTCAATGACTGCTTTGCGATAACAATTTTCAAAAGTCTATTTATCCTTCACATACATATGCCAAAGTGAAAGCGGCCCTGCTGTCCTTAGTTATCATTGCGTTTATATGCAACTTTAAAGTTTTCAATATATTTCATAATGTTTGCATAGATGGAAAACTCCCCCCTGTATCATTAAATTGATGGGTTATTATTGTGTCATCTTCAACCACATAACTAAGCGAACGCATACACGTACACTCATAAGCCTTAATGGGAAACGTAAAGTTATCGTGACATTGCAGAGGTAAAAGATCATTTTTTATTGTCGTTTACTCTTGGGAGACACTAAAAAATACACACATTTGCATATACATTATAATAAATGGTGATAAATTGTTTTAAAAAGTGGGAAAAGAAAAAAAAAATTTATACAGAAAATAAAGTGGAAAAAAAAATAAAAAAAAAATAAAATAGAAATAAATCAGTTTTTCTTTCATTAATCAAAACACTAGGCACGTTATAAAGATGTGTCAAAAAGTATCTGCAAAACAAATGATTTTTAAGCATTACATTTAAACCAAAACTCGTATAGATCGAGTTGGTTAAATATTATGTTTTCCACAATATTACAAATTCAGGCAAAGCAATAATTATTATATTACTTAGCGGCCTATAGAAGCATTTAATGACCCGGAAGTTTAATTACAGCTGCTACAAGGTATTGCGAAAAAAATATCGAAGCTTAGGGTGTCAGCACTTCATCTTCACTCAAGTTCGTAATGTTCGTAATGACAAAAAATCGAAGTAAATAATTTTGAAATTTTTGAATACTTGAGGCAGTAAAAACTCTCGTAAGTATAAAAATCCTTTGAATGTAGAAACAGCGTAAAATTGAATTAATGTGTTAAGGCTGCAAGCGTACTGAACAAGTTAAAACGTTAGCGCGGACCAGACCGACACTTAAACCTTACCTTACACCATTTTTAAACCCTCTCCCATCACTTACGACACAAGGGAATATTGGGTTTGTGCAGACGAAGAAGCATTTGAGATGGATCTGGGAGACCGAATCGCAACCACTTTCTGAATCTTAAGAAAGATTGAAGATTTAAACTTGTCTGTCTGTCTATCTGTCTGTGTGGCTTGCTTACGTTTGGTCAACCTGCCAGGTCACAATTTTTGAGTTATTTTGATGAAATTTGGTGTACTGGCCTTTTTCTCGCCCAAGGACGAACACTATTGCAAATGATTCAAAATCGATCATTTCCCGTATAACGGCTGTGGATAACTGTATTTAGCGAACTAGTGTAGGATATTTAAGGGTGAGCTGTGATCCATTATAATATTTTTACTTGTGTTAATCTTGAGTAGATCATATTTGGCGAGAGTCCCTAATTTTCTTTGCTAAGCTTTTCAAGTTTGTGTTCTACTCTTACAGCGCGAAGAAAGACTTCAAGCCATAAAACGCTTTTTGTTAATTTAATATATCGGTCACTTAAGCTCTGCAAAGAAAGAATAATAAAAATGCTGCTGTTGTTTATCTTTGCTTCTGTTTGCTTCATTCCTTTGTTTTAATATCCATCACCCGAAACTAAAAAGAGGTCTACAAATTTCGTCAAATCATTCGAAACACTTGCAAATGCTTGAATGCTTAAGGATTACTGAAGGCTCTAAGCATTGTTTTCTTTGTCGTTACTCGTTCCCAAGTCGGTGCCTTTTGGACAAGTCGGTCTTTCCTCTGCTAAGAGACTAGAAATTGAAAAAAAAATCAAAGAACTTGAGCCTAGAGAAAAATATTTACGGGGTAATAACTTTTTTAAAAACACTGTGCGAACCAGTGCGAATACATCCGAGACCCAAAAGGGTAGGGCGACTACAACAGTAATTTTGAAGAAATTTCTAAAATCTTTCCATTACTTAGTAATGATAAGCATTACAGTGACGGGGATACCTACTGCAGATTTATGAATGTCGTACATAAGAAGGACAAGCTTCGACAAGCTGGATGATTTCCATGTGATGAGTAACCAAAAGTCGCACTGTACGCAAATGTGTGTTATGTGTTTTTCTTTTTTATATTTCTTTCGCTATTTTAGCACCCAGGCCTTTTATGTAATCCTGTAGGAATTTTTATTTCCACTTGAAGAAACAATTTTTCATTTAACAACCAAAATTTATTTGGCACAAAATTAAAAAAATGGGCATTCGCACCCGAAACTGGGTTTATTCCACCCATACAAACTTGAAAACTTACTTTCAGACA
The DNA here is from genome assembly GCA_000688735.1 of Glossina austeni. Lineage (NCBI taxonomy): Eukaryota > Metazoa > Arthropoda > Insecta > Diptera > Glossinidae > Glossina > Glossina austeni. The sequence goes on from KK502563.1 coordinate 360,462, forward strand.
TACTTACATACATATGCATACACATATAATACACGAAGGGCTATAAATTAAATTTAAGCCAAATATTACGGAGCAGAGGTAAAGAGAAAATGAAAATGAAAATGAAAATGAAAATATGTTATGTGGTGTACGGTATATGTTAAGAGCAATTAAAATTTAACAACGTCATCGAAAAGAAGAGGAAAACTCGTATGAAACATGAAAATTAAATATTTTTTTATGTACAAAACGGAGTAAATCTTTAAGATGTTCATTAAAAATAATGGCGAAACTGTAAATCATTTAGTCTTGGGATCGAGACCATTCAAGTCTTTCTTTCTTTAAAGAAAAATTTCAAAATAATACGAACTCTCCCCTTAGTTGATTTAATAAATTCTGTTCTTGATCTCTGTCTCGTAGTTAATGATTTCATGTTTCAGAATAATAGTGAATTCCATATTTTATGCATGTGTGTGTGTGTCAACTTCAACATGTATATATGCTTTTCTAGCAATTATCAATCACCAATTATTGGCAAGTTCATGTAGCGCATACGCTGACACTTAAGACAAACAAGATTCAATACAAAAATAAAATTCAGCTTAAACGCAACAATGTGGTCGTTGGAGGGTACTTAGAAGTGAAAAATACTTAGTATCCGGTACGCTTCATTCATTTACGTTCTTTGTGCTGGCTGTAGTTTTAAAAACTCTTAGACTCTTCCTTACAATACAAAAAACTGTCGTAGTGGAAATATTTCACAGTAGAAAAGAATATTGCGAGTGCGAAGAGCAGCGTATATCGACTGCCTGCAGCGGAAGGCTCGGGCGGTCAGGCATGAGAAAAGTGTATTCATGGTTTTCGACATTCTGGAGCATTAGCCTACTGTGCGCCGTGCTCTGCTTACGCCGCTGTAGGTTTAGAGGATTCAAACTCAAGGCTTATTCTGAGATCCCTCCACCGTTCGGAGAAGAAGGAAAGTACGCTTAAATTAGAACCTAGCTAGGCTAAGGTAGATTCAAGGACGATAGACCGCAACCATGCAGTTGTAGCAATCCTGAACAGCCAAAACAGTTCGTCTTCGCATGAAGTCTGCAAAGGTCGGCCAAAGTTAACCTCGCATTATATTAGAGAAAAGAAATGAAATATGATTTGTGGAACACTACTCGACTTCTTCAGTGTTCCCATATATTGTTACTAGACTTTCTGGAGCATCGGCCTAATGTGCGCCGTGCTCTGCTTACGCCGCTGTCGATTGAGAGGATTCATAGTCAAGGCTTATTCGGAGATTCCTCTATCAATCGGAGAAGAAGGAAAGTACGCTTAAATTAGGACCAAGGTAGGCTAAGGTAGGTTCAAGGACGACGGACGGCAACCACGGAATTGCAGCAATTCTGAATAGTCCAAACAGTTCGTCTTCGCATGAAGTCTGCAAAGGTCGGCCAAAGTTGACCTCACGTTATATTGGAAAAAGGAAACGAAACATGAATCGTGCAACGTTACCCGACTTCTTCAGTGTTCCCATACATTTTTGCTAGAGTTGTTAGCATTTTTTGTTTTTTTTTTTGAATATGACCAATTACTTAGGGCATGTCCCCTATAGGTATAACGCGATGATGGTCAGAAAAATTTGGGCAGAGCAAAAGAAATAGGGACTGACTGCAGCCTAGTTGATGTTCGCCTAGTCGGCAAGTCTCATGCCTTGATCGATTGAGTGAGTTCATTAAATGTGAGATTTGAACCGGTCAATACCGGCTTGATAGTCGCCACCCTTATCTGCTCGGCTCGGAAAGAATAGAGAGGTTGGCAGTAGCCTTAAAATAGCTAAAAGCGGGGACTACTTACGTTTAGTCTATAGGGTGAGGAAAATATCTGGCAGCATTACCATCAGCGGCAGCAGGGTGCTAGCTGTGTATAACGAGATATTCCAACGGCAGGCCTGTTGTTCACACTTAAGCATATTCTCATATGGCGGGCATGAGATCTGACATAAGAGATTTATCGGCTATTTCTAGCTAGCGAGTGTTGCGACTTGTTATCACCTAAGTCTGTCCATACATACACAATATAAGAAACATATGAAGCACGCATAGAAATCAACCAACTGATGTACTGATCGCCACTCCTGTAGTTGGCCTCAATTTAAACAGAACAGTACCAAACTGAGACCCAATTTGCTACTAAATTTACTATTAATTGAAGAAAAGAAAAGAAGAGAAAAATTTGAATTTCACATAACTTTAACGGTTATAGTAAAGCTTCATAGCGCGCTAATAAAAAGCAATAAATTGCGTTTAAGAAACCAATTTAAATCTGTACAAGTCGAGAGTATCTAAACGTTTACTCTTAAAGCTGCTTTTTCCCCTGGACTCACTTTGTGCTCCTCGCGTAAGCAGCTCACGCAACAGCAATTCACTAAATACTCATAAGTATTGTGTCCGTGGATGATTATTGTATTTTATTATATGTAAGCATGTGTCTGCGTATATCAGTTAAGTGCATATGAAGTTCTGCCCACTCAATCCAGTAAAACTTGTTTTGATGGTTAAACAATGTGGTATACAAATGCATTCACACATGCATGTGCGCTGACATCAGCTCAACTGAGTACAGACAACGAACGTTAGAGAACAGCAGTAAACCGTTTTTTCTTTTTTTTTGATCTTTTATTATTTATTTTCCAT
>KK502563.1:387437-405184 GCA_000688735.1 Glossina austeni
GTCTCCCTCTCCACATTTTTTTCACTCGTACTGAGTGATTGGTTATATTAAAAAATAAAAAGTATACTGTTCGCTTCCATCCTGGGTATAGGTTTTTACTGATTATGGCTACCACGGAACTATTTAGAAGAAAGATGTTGAATAGATGTGACGCTTTCGATTTTGTTTCTTGTTCTCTGCTTTCTTTTTTCCTTTTCATTGTCCTGTTTTCTTCCTTTTTTTATTTTAATATGTATCAGTATTATTATTTCATTTTTATATTCTCAATTTTTCGGCGGGGGTCGAATCTCGCATACTCAGCACTATGCTGTTGGCATTATACTCTCCGTGTTCTTTTATTTGATACCCATATCGCTGGTATTATTAAGAAAAAATTAACCGCGATGTCTACCATATTCGTTTTAAAATTAACCCATTTTTAGGCAGATAATATATCTCCAGTTAAGGAGTGTACCAAGTAGATATAAACGTTCGGTCTTGTTTGCCTTGCTATAAATAAGCATAAAACCTGAAAAAATAGAAAAAAATTAAATATATTTACTCGTGACTTTTTGTGGGCATGGCCGATTGGTTCCATTTTCGGATCTAAAGAGTAGTCTATTTCGCAAACTAAACGTGAAAAATGTCAGGTTTCTAACTTTAATAATTACCGAGTTAACGAACAAAAAAACAAAAATTGAGTTGCGTTCAGTTAACCGCTCTACTGCGTGCTTCTGGTCCGACCAATTTTTCCCATTTTCAATACCAACCTGCGTGCACAAATTTCCATTCTTTCTACCAAATTTTAAGTCGATACCTTTATTTATGCGACCAGCAGACTACCAACAACACACACCACAAAGACACACAGACGGACAGACATGGCTAAATCGACTCAGAATTTGACGTTGATCAAGCTTGCTTTTGTGTTTTACATATGGTTTGAAAAAAAAAAAAAAAGAAAACGAGTATACATCTTACAGTGGTGGGTATAAAAAGCGTAATGAAAAGCCTAAAGAGGCGAATGCAAAATAGACACCGACAGTATAGATAGAAGATTAATGGAAAAGCAAAGGAGGGGGTAATGGGAGGAGGTAGAAAGCGATAAAGATGTACAATTGAAAGAGCGCTCGAACGAGTTAGAAAATGACAGAATGACGACCTCATGTAGGTGTTCACCTTTTCCTCAAATCACTCATAAATTTATGCACACTTTATGAAACCGTTAATGCGTATTCCTATTGTTATATCATATATGGCATAAAAACGTCAAACACATTTAATGCAGCCGATGTTTGTTTGTTTATAATGTTTATTATTTTTTTTTTTTTTTTTATGTGTACATAAGTGTGGCTATAGAAATGCACGAAGTTATTAATTAATTATTGAATTATTGCACATTAAAGCTTTTAGTGTCGCGCTAGGCATTAAGTTAACAAAACATTGCGAGAAATGAAACCACAGTTAATCGCATTTACAGGCAAAAATAATTTGCAAATGAATTTATTTGCATTAAAAATTATTATAAATAAAAAATTAAAGAAAATTTGTCGCTTAATGTTAACTCATTGGCAATAACATCATAAATAAATTATTTGATTGCGGTTAAAAACACAAAAAATAAATAAAAAACAAAATATAAAAAAAAAAAATAAAACAAATTACATGCAGCCAAAGTCCCACGTCACTCCCCATAAGAGTAAGAGCAGAAAGAATTTGAACCAAAAAGCATTCAGAACCGAAAAATCTATTATTTTAAATAGTTTTGTGCTGTACCCATGGCCTAAAAGTTCTCATCATTTTTCTATTGGGATTTTTTTTTTTTTTTTTTTCTAAGTCTTTTATAGTAAATTGTGTGGTATTCATAAGTCTATGGCTGCGTAGAGCGCAGTTGCAATATATATTAAATCACTTTCACACTAAATAAACTGAATATCAAAAGTTATTGAATTAAATATCAGGAGAATTTTTTAAAACCAATAAAATTCTCAATAATATCCAATAGATGGCGTTGTACAGGTATGTCAGCAGTTGCTTATTGTGCCCATAATGCCCATCTACCCATCTTTCCAATTGGAAAATTAAATCAATTTTTAACGATGAACGGACGAACAAATTTTTCTATCTACGAAACGTTCTGAGGTCGATTTTTCACTCTCGACCTCTTTAAAGCAAATAGTTTGCTAATTTAAATCGACTCAGATAAGGAATTATTTGCTTTGTAAGAAACAAAGTTCGTACCCTTGACGAATTCGCCGATTGCGGGAATTCCTATAAAAAAGTTTTGCGTTCGTTAAAGTCTACGTAGAGGTCGTTCTAGGCAAACACCTGTCATTTCGAATGCAAAAGCGTAAGTTGTCGTAATCATGGTACTACTGTGGACACAGTTTTTCCCTTTGGGAAAACTTGGGAAACACTTTTGTTGTCTTTCATCCGCCGATTTTATATATTTGCGATTACTTTTTGGCAATCAATTGCAGCAAGGAGCAAGGAATCCTAATTTTTATACCGAAGTATCAAGTTCACTTCTTTGTCTGTCACTACGTCTATATCCTTCTTAGCTTATATCTTGCATCATAAAAACTTATCGGCCGGAAAAAATCCATGTGCCGTCTATGACAGACAAGCTCTTGTCGCTTACCAAAGCCCAAAGGGGGAAATAAACATTTTTCCCATTGGCTGGCCCTGTTTCTCGTCTGCGAAATGAGATACGACCTCAGTGCCGACCTAACGCCAAATTTTGTGATACTATGTAAATACCTTTTTAATCGAAGATGAAAGATTGAAATGACGGACAAATTTGATCTTCAGAGCATCTCTAAGAAAAATGGAGCTTCCATCTGCTTTTTAAACCTAATGTAAAAGAAGTTTTCCACAGTAAAGATTACATAGATTTAGATGATTAGTATTTACATAGACATCACAATCAACAGATTAACTGAAGCAGCGATGGTTATGATATTGCTTAAGAATAACTTATATCTCTTTATATGACTGGCGTAAGGAGCAGAAAAGCAGAAGAAGTTTGAAGTTTCTTTAGGTCATTTAAATATTCATAATAGTTTCTTGTTCGTTGTTGTCCATGCTTTTACATGCAAATTATGCAAATTTCTTATAAAATTATATAATGCCATAAAATGAGCAGAAGGTGCTAAAAAAGAAAATATTCGCTATCAAAAGGAAAGCAAGAAAACGACGGCAACCGTAAAAAGGCCATACTCAGGCATATGCGAATCTTGCTTATGCGCTTTTTCTGTCTATGAAGTCATCCTTAGTTCAGGTGACTCTTTTTCTTTTTTGAAAGTTATTCCAACTTTTTAAGTGAAGACTAGTTGACAAAAAGGGATCTCAGAGTTTTTCTGGTACTTTTTCCTTCTCAACACCTCGAGCTTTAAGAATTCCACAAATGAAAAGAAACTGTCGCATGCTAATGAAAACTTTTCTGTAGGCGTAACAAACGAAACGAAATACTTAGCACGCTCTTTACCATTTTAACTACACTGCTAACTGGGATATAGTGAAAGGAGGAAAGGAAAACGAAAAAACACTGCTCCGCTAAATTGTTAAATTAGCTGTAAAATCCTTAAAGTCCTTTCGTAGTAATTCTTAAATGGCTTGTGTTGCTTTTACCCACTTAGCTGGTCAAACCTTAAAAGTACTTTTTTTCCATTTTTGCCTTCTTGTGATACTCATATCAACAGGAATCGTAGTGGATGTGGCAATTTAGAAGGGTTTTGTATGTTGAGCTAAATATTAATCACGTGATTATTTTACAAAGTAGCTTGTGGTGGTGGCCACAATAACGCTCATAACATCCAACGAATTTCTTTAGCTTCAATTGGCGACGATGGTATAACATAAAGCTATGGAGGGAAAATACCTTCTGCTTTATAAATACACGGAAAAGTAGAGCAGCGATAAAAAGTATGGAGAGAAAGGATACTTGCAGCGACTTATGAAAGTTCGACACATGAACAAAAAAAAAAAATAAATTTTGTATTTATTAAAAATAAATAGAAATTAGAAAAGACAACAATTTTTATGCTTACGACTGTAATGTAAGAGAATACAGTAGAGGTTTTATTTCAAGTTCATGTATTTTTATTATTATCATAGCCATTATTGCTATTTCTGTACAATCTATATACGTTAGGGAGATTAGGTTTCGCAAAAAATGTTCGCTGCTTAAAAATTTATAGAAAATATTATACTAAGCAAATGAGGGCAAAAAAAGTTAGCAAAAACCCTTTAAAACACCAAAAAAACAAGGAAATAAATATTTTATGATTTAAACTCTAATGAACCACCAGTCGGTTAATATTTTCATAAGTGAAAAGTTCACATTTTGTTTCATAATTCTATGTAAATTTATTAATTTTGCCTTGTGAGGCCATTAGATGATGTTATGAGCTAAATGCCGAACAACCTTTGGGGGGCAATTTTGGTCTAAACGGGATGTGCATAAAATATTATGGATTAGATGGAAAAATAACTTTGAATGTTAACATTTCCTGAGCCGTCCTTAAGGAGTGTTATCGCTCACTGCATTCTTACAGAAGTCTTGCTTTGTAATTTGCTTTGTTAGCAGCATGTAACATCTACTCGCCGAAGTTAACTTTAACGTCAGCAATAATGTTAAGATTTTTGATTTTAGAAGACTGTTTATCCATATTGAACATTATTTGTACACAAAGGACATCACGAGCCTATAGCCTGTCTTCTAATGAAATAGACTCACTAATTGTGGCCTTCCACTCTCTATTTATGCCAACAGACGTCTAATTCGAACAAGTCTTGCTCAAGATTTTTAATAACAACATTCAAATATCCCTCAGGGCAGATTTAAGCGAAGCGCCGTCCGCAAAAGTGATTGAATTGCAATTGAAGACTTAAGGGAAGTCGGATGAGCAAATATTGAATAATATGAGAGAAAAGCAAAAGCTCCCATCTTCATATTGTCTAGAAAAGTGAAAGTTTTCTCAGAATACCCTTTGTATGATCTATTAGTCAGAGACCTATGAATAATGCCTAGGAAAGCCGTACTGAAGCAGCTATTAAGCATTGCAGTTTGTGCATCAGTTTTTCGTGTCACACTGTATCGCAAAAGGATTTAATATTCAAGAAAACCTTTCCCCTAGGCGGGTAGACACCTTCCCTTTTTTTTCAATGCTAATTAGTGGGTGGGTCGTATTACGGTCGTTGCGAAAACGTATAACAGTCTTATGCCACTTCCTTAGCATTCAAAATTACACAGCGGCCTTGGTATGCACTGATATTTTATTTGTTAATCCGACCAATCACTCAAGGAATGTCTCCTCACATTCAAGCTACACGATGATAGTCAGAAAGAATTGCGGAAAGAGGGAGAGAAGTAGGATGGTGGTGGTGGTCGTGGCTTAGTGAGCATGAACTCAAATAGTAAGTGTTAGCCCGTTTTGATACAACCAAAGTAAACTCTGGCGCACTTCGGGCTTGAACCTGTGAACGCTGGCTTTGTAATGGCGGTTCTAGCTTGCACGGGTGCTCACACCTGTATAGGTTTTATAAGCTTTCTTGGTGAAAACTTAAGCTTTCCGCTCAAAACGACTTACAATTGTCTAGATTCCCTGAAAAGGAGATTTTAGGAGGATGCAAAATTTTAAAAAAACTACTTTTATTTTCCTATAGCGAGTATTGATTTGAAATTTAGCAACAAAACGGTACCGAAATGGTCATCAAAGTTGTTTGACATGTTTGCAAATCGCGAAAATATTTGCGGTTGTTTTCTCCTTTCGTTGTTGGTTGTAAGGATGGATTATGCTTAGGAAAGTATTATTGAATTTTGTTTTTTTTCTTTTTTTTTTTTGATTGAAGTTTACGCAGTAAACGGAAAATGTTAAATACCATCGAAATATGATGACATACGATAAGGACAACTATTGCTACAGGACCTTTTATAAAAAAAATTCTAATTAAATACACGTTTGTGGTCAGGGTTGAATATCTCTGACAAGATATGACCCCTTCCCCTCGGTCTTTTATAGAGTTGTTCGGGCTTCTCTACATGCATTTGATCGGCTCACTGGAAATCATAGGCAATAGTTATAAATATAGCCAAGTAAAACTCGCTTGAAGATTCTTCTTCTTATTAACATTTTGTTTATTATCTTTTTCTTTTTAAAAATGAAAGGTGTCTTCTAACACATATATATACAGAATTGCATTATTCAAAGGATTCGGATACAAAGCTTAAATAATTGTTAACAATTTTTTTATTCAGAGTCATCCATGAATCGCCTTTCAATCCCACAGATCTGTAGTGTTGCGATAGCTTGCATTTGTTTATAAATTTTTGCATTTATTGCTAGCTCTTGCTGTCCCTTTTTCGCCTAAGGTCTGTACATATTATTATTATTGGAGTTATTTTCACTCTTTCAACATTCCATTGTCGCTTTATTGGTATGTATTTGTTAATCCTTTCCAAGTACTTTTCAATTATTTTTGAATCGTTCGGTATAGATACACACATAAGCCATAATGCCATGCTCATCACGATATCTGGTCCATTACGGAATCAATCTGCGGTTAAGCTTACAATTTACTTATCGCAAGGAAATAAATTGTGCGGCTGAAGCACGCTGAGCTTTATCGATTAAGACTTCTGGGCTGTACTTTTCAAAAGTATATGCACAGCGTCGCTCTTCATGCAGTTAGATGACTAGTTAATGGAGCATTTGATAGCACGTCATTGTCCACTGGAAAAGCAAATGTTATATAACAACGCGTCTTTTACGATATTCAGGAAATTAGAAGCGAGACTTTATAAATTACTGGCTTCTTTCACAATTCATAGATAGCGAGAATGTTATGAGTTAACTTTACTTGCAGTAAGGAAAACTTCGTTGGATGACAAAAATTAAAAGAATATTTGCTTAACATTCTGCTAAAGAATATTTGCGTGTAAAAGAAGAATTTCTAAGAAAATTTTATGAACAACTTTTCTTAAGAAGATTTTCATTTTGTTTTCATTTTCGTTGCTCTTAAGTGTTAATCTCTACAAAAGTCATTTAGCTAATTACTATAATGAATTTTTATCAAGGATTTCATTAAATCTACGACAGCTTTTGATGATGACTAAATAAGCACGTGTCGTTTAAAAGTGAAATTAAAAAAGAAAAAAGAAAAAAAAAAAAAACTTTAGTTTTCTTCAACTATTCGAAAATAGAAATTTGTGTGTGTGTTTGTGCAAAACTAAAACATTCTATATAATTAGGTGTAGAAGATAAAAAAAAAATTTCTTTTTTTTTTTTTCTTTTTTCGCCCAATAACAAGATGACCATTATGATGATTTTTTAAAAGGAGAGCAAAAACAAAAACAAAAACAAAAAAAAAAGGGAGTCAAACATGTTTAAAAAAAATTATTTTATTTTTTTCGGTTGCTTTTTATACTTTCTTTCTGGTCTTTTCGTTACACGTCCATTGCGTCTAATGGACATTTATCGTCTTTCAACGACTTTTTTGCTCTTTGACTATCTCTCGTTTTTCTTTCGCTTTCTCATTTATAAACGCTTCTCCCATTTCACATACACGAACCACAGTTGTGTAGTGTGTTATACATCACCTGGCAGTTTCACAGTCGACATATTTCAGAGTAGTTGCAGTTAATAAATATCCATTTGTTTTAACATAAATCAAATCGTGATAGCAGTCGTACTAACACTACAACATGCATTTGCTCTCTATGGAAAGAACGCGTAACTAGGCGAATGAACTTTCGTACCTGGATCAATTAGAACGCACTACAATTTCATAGTTTCGAAACAGTAACCATAGGTTTTGTTCTTCTAATTCTTCTTCTTCTTCTTCTTCTTCTTCTTCTTCTTCTTCTTTCTGTTCTTCGCTTGACAGACTTTTTCCACTTCACCAGGCTTCATTCCAAAATTTTTCCTCATCTTACCTTTTTTATACTACAAGTTTAGTTCTAAGCAAAGTGATGTTGTTATCCGTTGCGTGCTTTTGCTTACTATAATATAATAAAAATTTCATAAAAATTTCATAAAAATTTTAAATTTCCGTTTCGCATTTTTTTTTTCTTTTTTTTTTTTCGTTGTCGTTTTCTTAAAAAATGAGAACTTATTATAAGGGTTAAATTTTGAAAAGTTTTTCATTTCCTTTGAAACACCATTTTGATTGGTTGTCGAAAATGTTAAGGGTGTTAAGGGCTTATTGCTTTTAACACATGAAAGAACATTCTTTCAACCCCTTTCTTTTTTCAAATTTTTTTAATAATCAGTCCCTTCCTAAGTAATCGAATATATGTGTGGGAGATCTACATAACTTAACTGAGCACTTTTTACTGCGTACACGCATTACATGGATATAAAGTTTTTTCATATAAATAAAAATAGCAAGTGACTCATATATAAATAAACCTGCAGCGTATCATCGGTATGCGCCACTCATATATATATCTCATATATATATATATATATATATTTTTTTTTTTAATTAATAGAAGTTCACAAAACTTTTGAAGAGTTCAAAGAGTTGTTTGAGCCGAGTTTGGGTTGCTGATGAAAACGCATTAAAATTCACTACTTTTTTCAGCGTTTTTTCGTTTTTGTAAGTATTCATGCGCATATCGTGCTCCCCTCGACTATCTGCCGGCGTTGTATTTCTTGCATCAACTTCTATGTCGACCTAGAGTCCATATTATGTTGTTTGAAAGGAGTTAGATAAGTAGGTAGATGGCAAGAAAAGATATTAGGAAAGCAAAGAGTAAAGAATATATGTACCAAGCTTTCGCTATATATGATTCTGTTTGTAACGAATTTTATGAATGCTAGGATAGGAAAGATTAACTTTGATAGTCAGATAGTATCATAGTAGTAATGACTCCCGCACATGCTATCTAACAACCCGCTAGATGTTCGATTGGGCGACGATATGGTTTTTCCAAGGCTTCAAATAAGATTTAATTTTGACATACGCAACTTAAAGGTTATGATGAAATTCTTATCTGGTTATATAAGAGCTTTTGCTTGGCTTTGCCTTTTTATGTAAGCAGTTCTATTCCCACTGAACTTAGCACAAGCTACACTTTCCTAGCATACAGTTGTAATATTTTCTGTCGTTTAGTTCGTATGTATTTTTGTTTTTCCAGACCACTTTTTCCACAGGTGATACTTAACTTGAACCCATTATGGAATGAATGTAAATGCGTTCAACATCACTTTTCTTGCTGAATCGTGTGTAAACTCAAAAGTTCTTCTGTTTCTTTTACTTCTGCTCCTTAAAAGGTAGTAAAGGTTCAAAATGAACGCGAATTCTCAACTCTTAGTATATTCGGCGATTAATTGACGAGATTTCTTTATTTATATAGATTTTCGATATTTTAAGAAATCATCAACATTTCAAAATGATTTGAAAGCTTAACAATGCTGTTTAGTGAATTTTAGGCATCGTCGTAGACAAATGTCTAATGCTTTCTAAGAGCAACTGTGTTTCGTATTGATGTGTGTTATGGTTTATGTTTCTTTAATCGTTTGGTTACACTATTTGCATTCTATCGAAGGTTAATCAGTTAACTGTGTCGACCTTTTTACCGATATGCTCACATACTCCTCACACATAGCATATATGTAATGTGAAATTATTTTGCACTAACACGACTTGACAAAATGACGAAAATATTTTCTAAAATACATTATTGCTGGATATTGGATTTCTGGATATTCATAATGGTAAAATTTTATGAGGGAATCCGACAAGGACGGATGGACGGACCATGACGCATATATTTGTTATACACATTTAACTAATTAAGGCTGACCAAGTCTGGATTGGCAGTGTTATCAGTGAAGGTTTCCGCCCAGGCTTTTTGTTATTGTAACAAATCTAGGTGAATAACTTTAGATCCAATACGGGACGTGACACACTCTGTTGTGGCAATCCGGCCTTAATGGTTTTAAGGGTAAGCAATTTAATTAGTGATTACTTTTTTTTTTTTTAATTTTTTTTACATTTAAAGACCGTTTTCTTATCTAATGTAGAAATGCACAGCAGGTGTTCTATTATCTATCTATCAAGCTTCTATCTATTAAGCTTGACCGATGCGGCACTATGCTCCACTTTGACAATTGCTTTTAATGTATCTAAGAGAATGGCAATAGCAAAGCATTTATCCTGAAAAAAAAATTATTGTGTGTGCTAATCTAATTCCAAAGCATTGCTCAGACGTCACATGCTGCTTCCTGAGACCAAACCGATAGGTTTCTAGAAGCAGTCTATCATCTATAATGAAGCAGTGATTTTTTTACAAAGACCGANTGGTGGTGGTGGTCGTGGCTTAGTGAGCATGAACTCAAATAGTAAGTGTTAGCCCGTTTTGATACAACCAAAGTAAACTCTGGCGCACTTCAGGCTTGAACCTGTGAACGCTGGCTTTGTAATGGCGGTTCTAGCTTGCACGGGTGCTCACACCTGTATAGGTTTTATAAGCTTTCTTGGTGAAAACTTAAGCTTTCCGCTCAAAACGACTTACAATTGTCTAGATTCCCTGAAAAGGAGATTTTAGGAGGATGCAAAATTTTAAAAAAACTACTTTTATTTTCCTATAGCGAGTATTGATTTGAAATTTAGCAACAAAACGGTACCGAAATGGTCATCAAAGTTGTTTGACATGTTTGCAAATCGCGAAAATATTTGCGGTTGTTTTCTCCTTTCGTTGTTGGTTGTAAGGATGGATTATGCTTAGGAAAGTATTATTGAATTTTGTTTTTTTTCTTTTTTTTTTTTGATTGAAGTTTACGCAGTAAACGGAAAATGTTAAATACCATCGAAATATGATGACATACGATAAGGACAACTATTGCTACAGGACCTTTTATAAAAAAAATTCTAATTAAATACACGTTTGTGGTCAGGGTTGAATATCTCTGACAAGATATGACCCCTTCCCCTCGGTCTTTTATAGAGTTGTTCGGGCTTCTCTACATGCATTTGATCGGCTCACTGGAAATCATAGGCAATAGTTATAAATATAGCCAAGTAAAACTCGCTTGAAGATTCTTCTTCTTATTAACATTTTGTTTATTATCTTTTTCTTTTTAAAAATGAAAGGTGTCTTCTAACACATATATATACAGAATTGCATTATTCAAAGGATTCGGATACAAAGCTTAAATAATTGTTAACAATTTTTTTATTCAGAGTCATCCATGAATCGCCTTTCAATCCCACAGATCTGTAGTGTTGCGATAGCTTGCATTTGTTTATAAATTTTTGCATTTATTGCTAGCTCTTGCTGTCCCTTTTTCGCCTAAGGTCTGTACATATTATTATTATTGGAGTTATTTTCACTCTTTCAACATTCCATTGTCGCTTTATTGGTATGTATTTGTTAATCCTTTCCAAGTACTTTTCAATTATTTTTGAATCGTTCGGTATAGATACACACATAAGCCATAATGCCATGCTCATCACGATATCTGGTCCATTACGGAATCAATCTGCGGTTAAGCTTACAATTTACTTATCGCAAGGAAATAAATTGTGCGGCTGAAGCACGCTGAGCTTTATCGATTAAGACTTCTGGGCTGTACTTTTCAAAAGTATATGCACAGCGTCGCTCTTCATGCAGTTAGATGACTAGTTAATGGAGCATTTGATAGCACGTCATTGTCCACTGGAAAAGCAAATGTTATATAACAACGCGTCTTTTACGATATTCAGGAAATTAGAAGCGAGACTTTATAAATTACTGGCTTCTTTCACAATTCATAGATAGCGAGAATGTTATGAGTTAACTTTACTTGCAGTAAGGAAAACTTCGTTGGATGACAAAAATTAAAAGAATATTTGCTTAACATTCTGCTAAAGAATATTTGCGTGTAAAAGAAGAATTTCTAAGAAAATTTTATGAACAACTTTTCTTAAGAAGATTTTCATTTTGTTTTCATTTTCGTTGCTCTTAAGTGTTAATCTCTACAAAAGTCATTTAGCTAATTACTATAATGAATTTTTATCAAGGATTTCATTAAATCTACGACAGCTTTTGATGATGACTAAATAAGCACGTGTCGTTTAAAAGTGAAATTAAAAAAGAAAAAAGAAAAAAAAAAAAAACTTTAGTTTTCTTCAACTATTCGAAAATAGAAATTTGTGTGTGTGTTTGTGCAAAACTAAAACATTCTATATAATTAGGTGTAGAAGATAAAAAAAAAATTTCTTTTTTTTTTTTTCTTTTTTCGCCCAATAACAAGATGACCATTATGATGATTTTTTAAAAGGAGAGCAAAAACAAAAACAAAAACAAAAAAAAAAGGGAGTCAAACATGTTTAAAAAAAATTATTTTATTTTTTTCGGTTGCTTTTTATACTTTCTTTCTGGTCTTTTCGTTACACGTCCATTGCGTCTAATGGACATTTATCGTCTTTCAACGACTTTTTTGCTCTTTGACTATCTCTCGTTTTTCTTTCGCTTTCTCATTTATAAACGCTTCTCCCATTTCACATACACGAACCACAGTTGTGTAGTGTGTTATACATCACCTGGCAGTTTCACAGTCGACATATTTCAGAGTAGTTGCAGTTAATAAATATCCATTTGTTTTAACATAAATCAAATCGTGATAGCAGTCGTACTAACACTACAACATGCATTTGCTCTCTATGGAAAGAACGCGTAACTAGGCGAATGAACTTTCGTACCTGGATCAATTAGAACGCACTACAATTTCATAGTTTCGAAACAGTAACCATAGGTTTTGTTCTTCTAATTCTTCTTCTTCTTCTTCTTCTTCTTCTTCTTCTTCTTCTTTCTGTTCTTCGCTTGACAGACTTTTTCCACTTCACCAGGCTTCATTCCAAAATTTTTCCTCATCTTACCTTTTTTATACTACAAGTTTAGTTCTAAGCAAAGTGATGTTGTTATCCGTTGCGTGCTTTTGCTTACTATAATATAATAAAAATTTCATAAAAATTTCATAAAAATTTTAAATTTCCGTTTCGCATTTTTTTTTTCTTTTTTTTTTTTCGTTGTCGTTTTCTTAAAAAATGAGAACTTATTATAAGGGTTAAATTTTGAAAAGTTTTTCATTTCCTTTGAAACACCATTTTGATTGGTTGTCGAAAATGTTAAGGGTGTTAAGGGCTTATTGCTTTTAACACATGAAAGAACATTCTTTCAACCCCTTTCTTTTTTCAAATTTTTTTAATAATCAGTCCCTTCCTAAGTAATCGAATATATGTGTGGGAGATCTACATAACTTAACTGAGCACTTTTTACTGCGTACACGCATTACATGGATATAAAGTTTTTTCATATAAATAAAAATAGCAAGTGACTCATATATAAATAAACCTGCAGCGTATCATCGGTATGCGCCACTCATATATATATCTCATATATATATATATATATATATTTTTTTTTTTAATTAATAGAAGTTCACAAAACTTTTGAAGAGTTCAAAGAGTTGTTTGAGCCGAGTTTGGGTTGCTGATGAAAACGCATTAAAATTCACTACTTTTTTCAGCGTTTTTTCGTTTTTGTAAGTATTCATGCGCATATCGTGCTCCCCTCGACTATCTGCCGGCGTTGTATTTCTTGCATCAACTTCTATGTCGACCTAGAGTCCATATTATGTTGTTTGAAAGGAGTTAGATAAGTAGGTAGATGGCAAGAAAAGATATTAGGAAAGCAAAGAGTAAAGAATATATGTACCAAGCTTTCGCTATATATGATTCTGTTTGTAACGAATTTTATGAATGCTAGGATAGGAAAGATTAACTTTGATAGTCAGATAGTATCATAGTAGTAATGACTCCCGCACATGCTATCTAACAACCCGCTAGATGTTCGATTGGGCGACGATATGGTTTTTCCAAGGCTTCAAATAAGATTTAATTTTGACATACGCAACTTAAAGGTTATGATGAAATTCTTATCTGGTTATATAAGAGCTTTTGCTTGGCTTTGCCTTTTTATGTAAGCAGTTCTATTCCCACTGAACTTAGCACAAGCTACACTTTCCTAGCATACAGTTGTAATATTTTCTGTCGTTTAGTTCGTATGTATTTTTGTTTTTCCAGACCACTTTTTCCACAGGTGATACTTAACTTGAACCCATTATGGAATGAATGTAAATGCGTTCAACATCACTTTTCTTGCTGAATCGTGTGTAAACTCAAAAGTTCTTCTGTTTCTTTTACTTCTGCTCCTTAAAAGGTAGTAAAGGTTCAAAATGAACGCGAATTCTCAACTCTTAGTATATTCGGCGATTAATTGACGAGATTTCTTTATTTATATAGATTTTCGATATTTTAAGAAATCATCAACATTTCAAAATGATTTGAAAGCTTAACAATGCTGTTTAGTGAATTTTAGGCATCGTCGTAGACAAATGTCTAATGCTTTCTAAGAGCAACTGTGTTTCGTATTGATGTGTGTTATGGTTTATGTTTCTTTAATCGTTTGGTTACACTATTTGCATTCTATCGAAGGTTAATCAGTTAACTGTGTCGACCTTTTTACCGATATGCTCACATACTCCTCACACATAGCATATATGTAATGTGAAATTATTTTGCACTAACACGACTTGACAAAATGACGAAAATATTTTCTAAAATACATTATTGCTGGATATTGGATTTCTGGATATTCATAATGGTAAAATTTTATGAGGGAATCCGACAAGGACGGATGGACGGACCATGACGCATATATTTGTTATACACATTTAACTAATTAAGGCTGACCAAGTCTGGATTGGCAGTGTTATCAGTGAAGGTTTCCGCCCAGGCTTTTTGTTATTGTAACAAATCTAGGTGAATAACTTTAGATCCAATACGGGACGTGACACACTCTGTTGTGGCAATCCGGCCTTAATGGTTTTAAGGGTAAGCAATTTAATTAGTGATTACTTTTTTTTTTTTTAATTTTTTTTACATTTAAAGACCGTTTTCTTATCTAATGTAGAAATGCACAGCAGGTGTTCTATTATCTATCTATCAAGCTTCTATCTATTAAGCTTGACCGATGCGGCACTATGCTCCACTTTGACAATTGCTTTTAATGTATCTAAGAGAATGGCAATAGCAAAGCATTTATCCTGAAAAAAAAAATTTTTGTGTGTGCTAATCTAATTCCAAAGCATTGCTCAGACGTCACATGCTGCTTCCTGAGACCAAACCGATAGGTTTCTAGAAGCAGTCTATCATCTATAATGGAGCAGTGATTTTTTTACAAAGACCGATTAAAGTAGTTTTCCAAGCGCTTGTAGTCAACAAATGCGTCGACATGAAATCAACTTGAATTCGCTCGCCTTTCCCATGTCGAAGACTACAGCAATGTGAGCTACTTTCTTGTACTCCTTGTTATATTAAATGTGCATCTTAACCGGTCGCTGAGCTTAACGCGGATATTTACTTAATTTAAAGTTAAACAATGTGTTTGCAATTCCATCTTCAATGATCTTGTGCTAGAGAGGAATCATCAGGTGACGTATTACAAAAACTCGAAATGCATTTATATTTTGCGCGTAGGGGCTTAGTGATGCCGACGTGGTTTGAATTTGCTTTATGGTACTCACTTGGAACAAAGTATGCCGCATATATTTGGGGAAGATACGAGCCAGTCTTCCTGCCATCTGTTTGCACGGATTAACAAATGCCGTTTTTCAAATCGAGTTTCTGAAGCTTCGATTTTTTTTCCTTTTTTTTTTGAATATTCATAAACGAATAGCTTAGTGATTACTACAGTTTCCGCGTACATTCCAAGATCTTACGCTACTTAGCTTAACCATCAAGTTGAAAACCCATAAGTCGATTACTCAGAACATGTAATGCTTTTATGGTTTTCCTCTGGATGTTAGATGCAATTATGCTAATCAATTACTTTTACACTTTGTTAGATTTATCCTCAGGTATATTAGGTTCAGTATACTTCCGCATATTATACCGTTTCTGTATTATGTTCGTGATCACTTGTGTGCTGCAGATAACTGGCAAAGTATATTACTCTGCACGAAAGGAAATAAATAACTAATGAAGATATTAATAAAGAAAAAAAAAAATAAAATATATATATATATATATATATATATATATATATAAAATGTAATTAATATTATTAAAATATTTTTATATAAAGTTGTTATTTACGCAGAAATATTAAAAGAAAAAACACATTTTTTGTGAATTTTTTATCGACTAGTTTTGAATACAATCATATATTAAAACATTTTAGTAAAGAAAAAATTATTTTTTTGTTTGTTTTGATTTTTACACGCTACCGCATTTAGATACACATGCAAAAAGGTATCGAAACATTTTTAATTAATAAAACTTTTAATAATTTATATTTATAGTTTTTGCATACTCGTTGTCGTCATCACACTTATTTGTTCAGTCAGTAGAAGTGCATTAGTATTGTGTTTACTAAAGAGCGAAAAAACCTGTCAAAGCGAACAATGATTTTCGATAGTAGCGTTAAGAAAAAAAAAAAAAAACAGAAAGCAAGAAAAACGCAGGAAAAATAAAAAAAATAAAAAATAATTTTTAAAGCATTCTTTTGTTTCATGCGTGGAACGTTCAACTTTTTTACCCGATTGTATGTTTTGTCTCGGTTTTGAATTTTCCTTTTTACCAATTTTTTTTTTTTTTTTTTTGTTTGATGTTAAATTCCTTTTTGGAGATTTACAGGTGTTGATGATGTTGGATTCAGTTACCGCAGCTGTTTTGCGTGCTGTCGTTGATGGTAATGTTGATGATAACAATGATTTTTGATGTTTATTTTATTTTCATTGCAAACGCTTACCTTTACTTAAAGGTATTCGATGACATATTTGTTTTGCCGTCGCATTGGCTAGTCATAGAAAACTGTAGCAATAATAATTTTTATACAATAACAGCATTAATGAGCTTTCGATTATGTTTAAAATTAAGTGTTTTAATACTCGTTTAATTTTATTCAGGAGTAATGTTTTTTCTAATTTTTGTTTCGTGCGTCCTATCAGCTGGCAGTTAGCCAGCATAAGTTTCGCAGTTTACATGAAAATCGACTTCATAATGCTCGCGTTTCAACGAGTTGTCATCAGCTGTCTAACCATCACAAAATCAACCAAACTGAAGTCATGTCACTTGTCACTTATACCAAAGGCTACCTTACAGCTAAGGTGCCACTATTGTATATCCTTAGCAGATACGGTACGACATAGAGCAATAAAGTGCGAACTCATTATCAACTGATCGTTTTTAGTAAGCTGCCGATCTAGTTAGCAATAAAGTTTGCAGTTCCTCTCCTCTCTGCGAAAACGGATCCTTTACAAAACGTTAAATAATTCACGGAAGTTATTTAAATCTTTCTTATGACTCTAAGCATACAAATAAAATCCTATTCGAATTCAATTCAAATTCATTACAAATTCAATTCCACTTCACTTACATGCAATTTGAATTTATTTACTCTCGAATTCATGTCAATTTCAAAAACCAAACAACATTCATTTCAAATTCAATCCGATTCAATTCAATCCGATTTCAATTGAACTTCAATACGAACTCAATCCGATTTCAATTCAACTTCAATACGAATTCAATTCGATTTCAATTCAACTTCAATACGAATTCAATTCGATTTCAATTCAACTTCAATACGAATTCAGTTCGATTTCAATTCAATTTCAATACGAATTCAATCCGATTTCAATTCAACTTCAATACGAATTCAATTCGATTTCAATTCAACTTCAATACGAATTCAATTCGATTTCAATTCAAATTCA
>KK502563.1:429788-449056 GCA_000688735.1 Glossina austeni
TTACTCCGTTTGCCTGAAGAGATCATATATCTAGAGAGAGAAACCTCAAAATCAACCTAAACCGAACATAAACCATTATATACTCAATACTTTTAACATACGTCCAATGTTCTTCTTCTTTTTTTTAACTTAAGTATGCATCTCAAGTTTTCAAGTTGTAACGTAAAACAAAAAAGTTAATTTAGAATTTTTTAAAAAAAAAAAAAAAAAAAAAAAAAAGTACAACAAACTTAACCAAAACATAAAAACGAAATTTTATGAAAGTTTTCATTTCTTTCATATATAAAAAATTACTTAGATAAAGTATCTGATACTGTGAGTTATGTGAAACTTGTTTCATTTCTTCTCTCTCTCTCTCTCTCTCTCTCTCTTCCTCTGTTCCTTTTCTTTTGTTTTTTTTTGTTTTTTTTTTTTTTTTTTCGTTACCGAGTACAGCTGATATTTTCTTAACTTTTAACTCAGGTACGCACATGCCATCCGTTATTACATAGTCAGTCACCCATATTTTTTGAAAAACATACATTCATATAACGAAATAATATATTAAAGAAAAATAAACATATGGTGACGCACCTTTGAAATTTAAGAAGCGAGATAAAAACTTTACTATTTGTTTGTACCTGCAACAACAACAAGCTATTCATAAATATTATGAACTATGTGAATATGAAAACATTTTAATAGCATTTTAAAGATTTTATTAAAAACATATAAAGACTGGGTTAACTCTCGAAAACCCACAACTGAAGATGAATATACGAAAAAAAATTAATTATAAAAGTTATTAACGTTTAACGATTACCGCGTGAAAAGCACGCTCTATAGGATGAGAGTAAGGACAGAGATAAAAAAGAATGCAAAAAAAAAAAAGAAAAACTATTTTTTAAATGCTTGATTAATTAAACGAAAGAATTTAAAGAGTACAACTATGGCGATTACTTGGATCCAAGAATAGCTCAGAATTCACTACCTGGAAAACAACTGAGAAGCTTCTGCGAAAGTGTAGACCACTCACCATGACTTCAGGTAGATTATTATGCTGATCGAAGGTAGTTTGTCCTTCTGATGTCCGTCCATTCAATCTACGGGTCGAATTATTTGAAATATTTTGATGCAACCCGGTATTGGACCAAGGACGAAAGCTATTGAAAGTGGTTCGGACTGACCACTCCCCCATATAACGCCTTAAGTTGAAAAGTTATTACATAAATGCCTGAGTTAGGAAAACCAGTGAAAGCTATTTAATGGTGACGTGCACAAGCCTATAAAGTTTTTGTCCATCTGATGTCCGTCCATGTAAATTGGTGCTCAATCTTCAGGTCGAATTATTTAAAATATTTTTATGCAACCCGGTATTGGACCAAGGACGGAAGCTATTGAAAGTGGTTCGGATTGACCACTCCCCCATATAACGCCTTACTTTGAAAAGTTATTACATAAATACCTGAATTAGGAAAACCAGTGAAGGCTATTTAATGGTGACGTGCACATGCCGATAAAGTTTTTGTCCATCTGATGTCCGTCCATGCATTCTGGCATTCAATCTACCAGTCGAATTATTTGAAATATTTTGATGCAACCCGGTATTGGATCAAGGACGGAAGCTATTGAAAGTGGTTTGGACTGACCACTCCCCCATATAACGCCTTACTTTGAAAGGTTACTACATAAATACCAGAATGAGGAGAACCGGTGAAGGCTATTTAACGGTGGTGTGCACCTGACTATAAAGTTTTTCTTGTTATTTTTTGTAATTCATTTCAAATGTCGGCTTACATCCCGAACGCTCTCTTGCAACTTTCCGTCACTACTTTCGAAAAGTTCATGATATGTTTGCCTCGGTATATGGAGGATATCGAACTCAAAGCTCATCAGTACTGTTTTCTCGTTTCAGTCAATAAATTCCTTTTTTTTTTTGCTTTTCCCCATAAATTGCTTAAGAGACTTTTATGTTTGTCGTAATTGGTGAAGCCTTTGCTGCGTCCATGGCTATACATATGTATGATACGATTTGCAAGGTATTTATATAGAAAACTCTCAAATCGACGGCTGCTTTTGAAAAATATTGAAATTATTACTCGACTTTTATCTCTACTCTTGTATACTAAGAATATTTGCGTAGAACGATGAGTGCTGACTGATGATTGCTGCGTGCGGTGGTTGTAGTTAACCCAGAAACGGGAGAGCTATAAATAGTGTTAGGTTCCAGATAGACTTCGGATGAGTTTGATACCTACACACCTTAAATGAAACTAATACTTTAGGCGTAGTAAGGCTCTTAACTTATAGAAATTGTTACACTCACTGCCGGGTGCCCGTTCACACTCAAATAAGCCTCTGGGTGAGTAGACAATAGGTGCATAAGTTTGTGCTAAAATATGCAGTAAAGGGAAAAAATTACTTAAAAGTACTTAAGCCTTGAGGCAAGTATTCGCATTCGTCTCTAACAGGGTTTTGTTCAATCAAGATATATATTTTCAGATAGATTCCAATCATGTTTCTAGAAATCTTTCCCAACTGGAGAAAGTTTTTGAATTAGGTAAATGGACGAACGGTCATTACAGAGAATAAGACTAAATTGGTTCAGACATTGCCATGTTAACGCAAGTATGGCGCACGGACAAATACACTAACCGGTTTTTCAGTGATGGGAGTGATGATGGGGTGGATGGATGAAAAAAAGTACACCAATATTCACCTTTTATTTTAATAAGTTATCTTGCCATGACAACCAGTAAGTGGCCAAAAGAAAGGAAAAATAAATTTCAAAGCTATACATAAACATACGTGTCTGCTGCATGTTGTTAAACAGTAAAAGTAGTTTTACCATAATAAAGATGCTTTCAACAGACTCCCTCTTATAGTAAAAACAAAAAAAAAAAAAAAAATGCTCTACAGCTGCCAATACATGCATAAGTTTGTGCTAAAACATGCAGTAAAGGGAAGAAAAAAAAAGTACTTAAATATCAAAAATTCTCTAAAAGCTATGAAAATATTTTTGTGCTACACACACTCACACTTGCAAACTCTTATAAACAGAAAATTTAGACAAGTTTACAAAATACTACAAGAAGTTGATTTTATAGTTGTTTAGTTGGCTGCTGCTTGCTCTGTTGCTATTGCTATTGCTGCTGCTGCTGCTGCCACAAAGCCCATCAAAGTTAGTACGTGCTAATGCACTGAATAATGCATGTATATCATATAACATAGGCACACACATATGTTTGTGTGTATTGAAAACTACTCTTTGGAGACTGTGTAAGCGTGCCAGAATATATACATACACATATACATATATATATATATATATATATATTTTATGATATATTATATATCTTAGTAGTCTTTCAATATTTGTGTGAATGAACATGTGTATGAGAGTATGTGCGTGTACGTGTGGTCCTCTGAATTCAAATCCAAAAAAGCAGCTCATAAAACATATTTTGTGTGTGTGTGTGTGTGTGAAAAACCTATTTACAATTGGCTCAAAGTTGTTTCAATGAAATTGTATCCATACACAGACACACACACACACACACACGCAAACACACACACACACATATCATATGCTCAAATTGAGTAAAAACGTATTACAATCACAGTAATTGAAGCACAACTAAGTTAGTGAGTTTGACAGGCTATCGATATAACATCCATTAAAGGCAATTTAGTTCTTAAATAGTTTTTAAACTTTTGCTATGAAATCATCAGAAATTGACTGCCATGCAACTAGAACTAGAAGATGTAATTGTAATGCACTTTTCCCCAATTCACTTTTGGTATTCGTTTATACTAACAAATTGTGGTTTCATTTACGAGAAATTTGAAACCGAAAAATAAATGACGATTAAACTTTGGCCTTGACTTGTGAAAGATATTCTTTATGTTGATGGAAAAAAATGCAATTTTCTTCGCACTTATAATCGCATGAACATATCAATCAATTTCGTGTAAAAGTTACAACAAAACAAAGTAACAAAGTAACCATGTAGTGCAATGTTGTTTTCATTAAGTCAAAACTTTATCTCTACTCGGCGAATACACTTAGGGGAAACTCAAGGACATTTGTGTTACCAATTTATAGGCAGGCCTAAGTCTTCTTGCATTACTCTGACTAAATATGCTGGATACCTAGTAAATAAATGTTCTTTATGTACCAAGATTATCAGTTTGTAGGCACTTAAGGGAGGTGTAAAGGTGTACCGTTGCCTTAGATGTGACATCGCTATCATCGTTATCAATTTTCTTTTGCCTTTGCTTTCTCTATAAAGCGATACTAGGCAACAAAGTTGGAACATTGAACCAATTCCCGAAAAAAAAAAATTCGGGCTCGAAAACGGGCAACTGCTTATGTCATTGTTCGATGTGAACAAAAGTATTCTCAATTATTTCAGTCTCTTTTTAAATATCTGTCGGTCTCCTTACAACTTTTTTAATTTGCTTTAATTTCCTTATGACATTCCGACTCTTGGCCACTTTGCTTGAGAATCGCTCTCTTTTTTGTAGCATAGCCTTTCTAAACCAGTCTAGATTTACCACCCAAGGGTAAGGCTTTATTAATTTGATCAAAACATTTCCAACACCCAGTATGCATATTCTGATTCGATTTAAGCATGTCCGTCTGTCCATCTATCAGACGGTGTAAGATCTCCTACCCACAAAACTGAAACTATCGGCTTGACATTTGCAGAAAACCGAAACATTAGAAATTCTTGGATGCCAATGAATAGTGAAAATGCGGCAACTTGAGCGAAGAATATCTTTACAGACTTACGTAAGCTGAGAACACGTGTGTTTTGAAAAAGAACAAAAAATTAGTTCGGTGTGGTTCAGGAATCACAGCAAATAAAGCTAAAGAAATTTGAAAGTGCATGCTATAAACATTCTAAAGGCCACACCCACCTAATATTATAGATTATAAAAATTTAGTTTTTCCCTTTTTTTCGCCCTTTCTATGATTTAATCACAGGCGAAAATAATTTTTTTTTTTTCAAACGTACCTTGTTGAGCAATAGCTTTTCGCCGTTGTGTGTAGCATTTTTACGCAAATTATCATGGCAGGCGCTTCCAAAGACATTGACGGAAAATCCCGTGTTCTTCCTTTATTCATAAATGGCTTTGGATTTCAATTGCCGTCAGAGCTTTAATAACGTTTACCAAGGTTGTTCTATGGAAATCCTAAAATTTGTTCTTTACTGTACAAACAATAAAAATGTCCCCGCTTTCTATTTTTAATGTTAAATCAACAAATGAACATAACACTAAAACATTAGACAATGCACAACAACAAATCTAGCAGTTAACGCCGCCTCTAGTACTGCTAGCCGTCATTCGCTATCTTAAATCACTCCGATAATACAAATTATCGGTCTATTATATAAGCACGTATTTGACGGTATTTGTTACTGGGACACCTTTGGTGTTATTTTCACTTTTTATTCGCCAATAAAATTATAATAAAAATGTATAATTAGAATAAAAAAATTAGAACTAGAAATGTAGATAAAATAAATATAAATAAAATTAAAAAATATAAAATTATTATGGACCATAAAAAAGTATTTTAAACAGTCTTTGCATGACTATGACGTGTCAGATAATTTCCAGCATATTTTTGAGCTTCGACTTTAATGCAATATACGATAAGATGGAAAATGCGAAGAGCAGTAAGAACGTTAAACTTTAATTAGAATTCTTGCTCATGAAGTCAGGAATACACAGGAGTAGATCGTATGGGTTTTATGGACTTTCCCAGGGAAGTAGGCTCCGTGGTCGAAATATTTCGAAACTGATGCTCTTTTCTTACTTGAAAGAACAATGACCAAGTGCCACTAAGGCATTGTAGAATAGTCAGTCGATCCGTCAGTTGATGTACAACTATGTGTTTGCAGACATTGTTTCATTGAAGTTCTTACAAACTTGTTGAAAAATTTAAATATTCATTTTCAATGCATTTCAATGGGTGCAGTATGGAAACTGTCCTGTTATAAGTAACAACTCAGAGTAGTTTAAGTAACTTAACTTAAAGAGTCCGCTAAAGTTTTTTATAACTTATATTGTTTTTCACCGATTATTTTAAAGGACTTTCTGTATAATGGATTTATTATTTTTTTTTTTTTTCAACGCAATTCATAGAATAAAAGTTTATTATATATAGCGCGTTGTTACCATTAAAATTGAAAAGAGCGCCGTATCTCCAGCAGCGTTTAATGATGCAATTATTGCCTTCTACATAAATTCATAAAGAAGCCTTCTTTTTTTTTTTGTTTTTTTTGTTTGTGTATAATACGTAACAACAATTTATTAAAGGAAGGACTTATGGAGTTATGATGTGTTCAAAAGGATAGGAGAGATGATTATGATGAAAAGCAAAAAAAAACAAACATGAACAATATATAAAATCAACGGCAAGTAACACTGGCATTATGCCAATTAAATATCCATTATTCTAGCTGCATAATTAATTAAATGAAGAAAAGCAGCAAAAAAAAAAAAAATAAAAAAATAAAAATAAAGTAAATAAGTAAATAAATAAAGAGAAACTATGAAAAAGGTGCATGAGAATAAACAACTTAAAGCACATCTAAGAAGAAAATGTATAAAACCGGGTAACGGGAAGACACGTTATAAACGCCTTTCGAGCGAACATTGAATATTTCGATCTAGAAATTTGTATATAAAAGAGAAATCTTAAAAAATTAAGCAAATAATTAAATAATCGCTTACTAAAATTTTTAAAAACACATAAAAAAAACCGAGATAATTAAGTAACAAAAAAGAATAAAAAATATTGCGCCAAAAGTTAAATCTACGAAAGCAAAAAAAAACATAAAGAACAAACGATTAAACTATAAAAAAAAAGAAATAAAATAAAGAAAACTTAGGAACTAGTGAACAAGTAATCGGTTAATTTAACTTAAATTAATTTAACTTAACTTAAACCGAAGCTACAGAATATTGCACCTGGACGCGTTTTTTTTTTTTTTTTTTTTTTTTTTTTTTTTTTTTTTACAAACTATGTCTTTAAAGCACTCAGTAGTCGGAGTTTCATTCTTCCATAAATTTACTTCGAAATAAAAGGTAATCATCCCTCTATCTCCGTAGAAGGGCATCTTTAAAGAAAATGTACTCGGATTTCCGTTCCTTCAAGAGTTTGTCTTTAAAAAAAAAAAAACTACTGAGATTTCTTTTTCGATTAAACGAAAGACAAGAAGATCTAAAATCAAATTTTTCGCCGGTGAGTCTTCATGGTACGCAGATTAAAAGCTTTTGCCTAAAAGTTAAATGGTTTACCTATAATCTTTTAAGTCCCGTGAGCAAATGAAATTTACATTTAAACCCTAGTTTATCAAGGAAACCAGTTAACAGAACGCAATCAGTATTAAGCTTTACAGTGGGCGGATAGATTGATTTTGGGATAGTAAAGAACTTTATCGGCATCATAACTTGCATCCATTAGAAGCGGGTTTAGAAAATTAGTGGAAAATTTTGCCACGACGTTTAATACGAAAGAATTAAAGCTATATAGCAGGGCGACTAGTAAATACTCTACTCTACATCGCGTAACTAAGTTCAGGTGACAGATTTGCGCCTGGTGGCCCTGCAAAACATGAAAAACATTATATTATACCGCTTTTCATTGCAGAATAACCAATGAACGCTATTACCATGTGTTTTCATTCGCTCTTTAACGTTAAAGCTACCCTTTGCATCTGCCTACTCGCCATTCCGCATTTTACCGCTTCCAAATTAACCACGCAAGTACTACTTGCATTTGTCCTCCTACGTGTATATTTCTTGACCACCTTAGTGCCCGCATATATCCCGAGAAGATCACCCGAGTGACTAGTCAAATTAAAGATATATAAAAAAAGTGGCCGGAGACTGGTGGATGTAGGCCGAGACGTTGCCGAGTGAGCACTCACTACACTTATTAAGACTTATTTGTATTTATAGGACAGACGATTAAAGAAATGGTTCCAATCTATTAAAATTTTACCCATTCACTTAGCATTTTAAAACGATATTGATCAACGATTTTTATTGAGAAATATTAGAAATTCAAAATTTTCTTCATATAACTTCTTCAAAGTAGAACATTACCCGGTAGATGAGTCCAAGAATGATCCGATTCGCGTAAAGCGAGTGCTCGCGGAAAACATATCAGCGTAAAAAGTTTGATGAAAATGTCTCGACTTGTAAAATGCAAAAAACCGCATTGAGACTGACAGATGGACAGACATGCTTACATGCATTCAGAAAATGGGTGTAAATCAATTGACGCTTCAAGTTCTTCTAAACGTTATACACACCCACACATACTTATTGCAATCCCATCACAAATAGAAATTATAAAGCAATAGCGGCTTTTATTTAACAGATTCTTTCTTTTTCCTAGCAATAAACTTTTTTCTTTAGACGAAGTATCTGTAAAATTGTGTTTTATATTTTCCTTTCATATCAAATTTCTTAAAGGAGTTTCCACTGATGATTTTTAAAAAAAAAAAACATGATGTTTGCATCGTCATCATCATCATCATCATCGTTACCATCGCCATCATTATCGTCATCGTCAGCAGCAACAATATCGATGGCATTGATGCGCTCGTTTTAAATCTTGATATCTCTCTGCACACATATATAACTTAATATGCTTTTATGCATACGCTTTCACTTGTTTTGCGCTCAACAACACGTACTATTAGCACATAATGCTTGTTAGCTAACGGTTTTACCATAAGTCATATGCATATTCCCAGCTAACAACAACATCAATTCCATTCGAAAGTTTCGCAAAGTTGTCACGTGCGACACGTGGGGGTGTTAATGTTGATGACATTGCTGATAATGCATAAAGTAATGCATAAAACTTTCCTGCAATTCATTCATGAATTTTATTATATTTGTTCTATATTTTGCTTGACATAGTGTACCCGCCCATAACGTTGTGGGCTAGCACTGACATCAATGATCATCGTCATCATCATCTCATCTCATCTCATCTCATCTCAGATATGCATTAAGTGTGAAAAATTAAAAGTAGTTCTTCTTCTTCCTTATATCCAGCGTAAGCAATTTATTTTTTTGATAAATTTTTTTTCCTTTTTTTTTTTAATTTCTTTTCTTTTATTTATTTATTTATTTATTTATTTATTTTTATTTTTTGTATATAAATTTTGCTTGTTTTTTTTTGCTTGCTGCTCATATTATATATAAATAAAAAATTAGTAAAAATATTATAAAGGGCCGCGACCACCCACTACATACTCAGCATAACTTAGCTAAATACAGTCATAAAAAATACAGTTCATAAAACAGCTTTATATGGCAGGTGATCGAAAAAGTGCTCCGATTATAGGTATTTTTGATCCTGTTCGTCCCTATGTCTACGCATGATGGTGTAACAAATAATTATCAATGTATCTCAAAATTTGCGCCCTGTAGGCTGTGCTCAAGAACGCAGACAGACAGACAAGCTTTCTGCATCGGAAAGTGATTACGAATCGATCGGTATAATAAAAGATGGATCTATCTTAAGTCCTTCTGTGTGTCCTATACGTCCACACAAAGTTAACATATCCTTATAACATAAGTAGGGCATAAAAAGTTTAACAAGAAAACAACAAAAAGAAAATAATATTTTGAACTCCATATAATTATATTATTCTATAGACATGAAGATGAAGAGAATGTTTGCCCAATAATAATACAAAATTTTTGATAAACCAAAGAGTTTAGATTAAGTATTTGCAAAATTATCCAACAAAGTAAACTAATGCTTGTGCATTGATTTTGTCATGCAGATGCATGTATATGCATGTGTGCATATAAAGTTATGAACCAATTTACTTAATTTTGCAACCAATTATTCATTACCTCTGTTCTAAACATGCATGCATGCATGCAAGACATGCTAGCATTAAGAGAAATATAGTGCGGATGATGAACAAAAAATTTCTCAAAATTTACTCTCATACCCTATGCATGCAGATTTCAAAGGAATTTCCTACCTGTGTTTGCTTTCTATGCTTACTATCCAAGCAAAGAACTTGTTGCGAAACTGCTTTATGAGCTTTACAGCTTTCACTCTATTTCTTCGGCTTGGCATTAAGCAAAAAGACCATCTATTAAGGACTTTTGCAGATGGGCGCCAGAACAAAGAGTAAATGTTTGCTTTCTTGCTTAACTAAGTTTACTATATCGAATACATAAGTACTTATACTATCAAACATATACATAATTTAGAGCAGCATTACTCTCCTACTCTACTAAAACATAAAACATGTTTCAGTTTTTCGCTCACTACTTACAAGAATCCAAGACGACAAGCAACACTTTCATGTATGTTATGAACAAAGTAAATTTTAATTATTACGAGAACGTTTCGTCCCTTTTCGTTAGGCCGGGGCAGCTCAGCGGCCCAGGGGAGGAAAAAAAAGCACGCAAGACATTTATTTTTTCACAGGAGCTCTTTATTCTTTTTTATGCTTCACAGTTCTTCGCAATCTGATCCCGATATCTTAACGTTAACGTAAAAGAATAGTGAAAATAGTTGGCTTAACGCCTAGGCCACGGAGGCTCGCTAGCGTCTCGAGCGAGACTCACACGACCGTTCTCCGTTCGAGAGTCCAACTTCAACTCTCCTCGACGACGACTCACACTCGACTAACTCTTATTCTCTACCTTTACCCTATACTTAGCTTATTGTACTCTACTGCTAGCTTAATTTAATCTATTCTACCTTAACCTAGCACTCTCTTCCCGTCACCAGAGACGGAGAACCAGTGAGCCCAAAACGAGGGATGACCTTGGGCCCTCACATTATATAACAGAAATTCTGGACACAAGATATGGGCACTTGCGTAAGCTAACGGTCCGAAAATAATATTAATGCAAGACAAGGACGATTTTTCCATGTTGAAGCAAACGTTGGTCAATCTTGATATGCCAACTTGCGATTACATGGCTTGTAAGCCTTGTTATGAAAGCCACTTTGGAATATCTGTAAGAATTAACCTGACATCGAGACTTCCGCCCACGTTTCCCAAATGTACATGGGGTGAACGCCATTGCCTTGACTTACCTTCGTCCTTTCTTTTCCTTCTTTTCCATCTTTTCCTTGTTTCTGATCAGGAATTTATAGTGCAGTACAAACCCTCTTCGCGCGCCTAACTATAGGCATCTCTTAAATGTCACTCCCGATCGATAGGTCGAATACCGAAACCTTTCCAATATGGGAAGACTCGTATTCGAAAGGTCTTACCCTAAAGACTCTGCTCTAGAAAGCATTTAGAGAACTTATTATCAATAAAATATTTAACTCTTTAAAAAAAAAAAGAACTCTTGACTCTTCAGAAGAAAGTTATTCCTAGTTGCTGCTTTTAATGCTAGGACTTATTGCTTTCATCCTCACATTTCTTAAAATTTCTTAAAGCATAAGATTTTGTACAATTTCCAACACATCACTCAATAAATCTCCGGTCTGTCACGTGTATGACAGCCCTGACTCTATTCAGAAACCATACGTGTCTGCCAATTCGCCCCATACATATGTTAGACCAGAGACTTATTGAATGCTGTGTTATATAGCTTAAGGATTGTTTTTATTGCATGAATTCTTTTAAATCCATTGCTCAAAAACTTTAAAAAATAAGTTTTTCTAACATTTAGAATATGTTTTAAAATAAAAGGTAATTTTTGTTTTATAATTGTTTTTGAAAACCTCTTAGAAAAGATTTTTATGTTCAATTTAATGGCAAAACATATGTCATGCCTGCGGCTATCCATGTGTGTGCGTGTTTTCAGTACTTATTGCAACATTAAGAATCAGTTTTTCTGATAATATTGTCTCACCTACTCTAGAAATAGAAACGTCAACCGCACAGGACTCCCGTATGGTTTATGATGCTCATCAATTTATTTGATCGATTGCTAGCAATTTTGCAAAACGCATTCACAAGAGGAGGAGAGGACATCCTCTTATATAGATTATGTTATGTGATGAGAAAGGAAAAGCGACTTAAAAAATATTAAACAGGAAGTTTTCTTGTTTATATGGAGAACAAATGCTGAGTTTCGATTCAAAAGCTGTTTAGAAAAAAAAAATGTGATTCTGAAAAACGATTTTTCCACAACCAAACGGTTACGTTTTTTTTTACCTTAGCAAACACTAGGAAAAGCCTTAGAAAAACGTTAATTAAGATTTTTTTTTTTTTTTTTTTCTTTTCTATGCAAAAACGAAACCAAATCTGATCCTTCTTTTCGAAAATCGATATAAATTTTAATTAAATTATATCGCTGGCAATTACAACACAAAACATGAACGACGAAGAATTTAATTAAATTTTCATGTATCGTTTCAAGCGGAGCGAGGAGAAAGTACAAAAACAACAGCGTAACGCTTAAAAAATGTAGCGGGAAAAAAAGAAGAACAAGATTATACTGCGAATAGAAACAATAGAATAGAAAACTAGTAGTGAACGCAATGCAATTGAATTAAGTAAACGTAACAATAGGAAAATAATTGCAAGTAATAGGTAAACGTAAAGGGCATGAGGATATGCGAATAAAAGATATCCTTAGCGAAGGATGGAAAAAACTTTGAATCAAAGATACAAAAGCTTAAGTTAATTTAATTATTTTCATAATAAAAAGAACAAAAGTTAATACAGAAAAGTTCCTAATAAAGCCTTGTAAGCCAATTAAGCGTAGGGACAAAATCTCTATGTGGCGGTGGTGGTGGAGGGATAGCGAAAATTTCTGAGTGAAACGTGACCACAATAGGAATAGGAAACGAATATATAGTTATAAAGGAAATTGATTTGAATTAATTACGATTAGCTTGCAAATTAATTTACAGTTAATAAAATTTAATTTTTTTTTTTTTTTTTTTTTTTTGCGAACAAAAAACTTTGACAAACAAGTAATTTTTCGACCTTATTAAAGAGCAATTGACTTAAATTACGGCATTTATTGGATTGAAAATGTTGAATTAGATTTAATGGGCAGCACATATGTCGTTGTTTGCGAGATTTTTTTTTTTTTTTCAAAACCAAACCATATACACAATGGCCAGCAATCAACAATTTTGTGAAAATTTATTAACTAAAGTAAGTCGAACAGCTTGCTGATCTGTTGATGAACAGTCTTTTTCATTAGCCAACTACAAAAGTGGCCAAGAAAGCAAAAAACAAGCAGCTTTTCGAGCAACGACAACCAGTGATTGCGTGTTGGTTGATTAAGAAAGAAATCAGTTCCCAAAATTTCATGCTGGTTTCAAATAACACTTTACAACAACAACACACACACACACACACACACACACACACAAATAGATATCAAAAATAAATAAATAAATAAAGCTCATTAAACGGTTTGTGAAAATCTTGAATAACACCCAGAGCCGTGGAAACTGAGTCGGATGTAAATTTAACTTTAAATTTAAATTTAATTTTAAGAGTTAATGCAATTTGAACGCATAACCAAATCCATGACCAACATAATCAGAAATAATTACCAAAGAATGGCCGAAACTTGTTTTTTACCCCTTTTAAGCTTCAATGACCTTAGTGGGAATTTTTAAATATTTCAACGGGAGAAATTATTAATTTTTGATTGGCGCCGCTGCCCTGTTGAAAAGTACCCGAATTTATCTTTAAAAAAAGACAACAGCAACAGCAGCAACCCATAAAAAAACATTGTTTGATAAATTTTATACCGAGCACTGTAGATGAGCACAAACAGAAATACAAAAAAAAAACAAAAAAAATCGCAAAAACAACAGCAACTGCAACAATAACTAGCAACAACTGGACCATCGTCCATAGTAAAACATATTGAAAGTTCAGGTTCAATAAAAGTTCCACAACGACGAAGCAAATGTGTAGCACGTGCTAAGCACAGAGTTGTGCTTTGTTGAGTTCATTTAACTGTGACTTTAAATGGTTCGAGCAGCAGCAGCAACAGCAACAGCAGCAACAGCAGCACCAGCACCAGTCGACATCATAGTAGGATAGCAATAGTGGCCGTAGTAATCAGCAAACAACCATGCCAGAGCCATATGAGATTTACCGTTAAATCAGTTTTAGTTATTTATTTATTTTATTTATTTTCATTTTTTTTTTTTCATTTTTCTGGATCAAATGGTGAAAAAATAGTATTTGCGATGTTTCTTTTCATTTTCTTTCTTTAACAACAAATTGACATTAAAAACTTTTACTGCTTTCGTGCTTCATACAAACGCACGCCATTATAACTGAAATGGCCGTTCAAATGCCAGTCACTGTACCTTAGAAAATATATTATACAAGCGCAATATCGATGAAGCGATTGTGTTAACAAATCCATTGACCAAGTATTCGCTAGATAGTGTGCATCGTGTTTGCATTTTTGTACTTTTAGTTTCTTTCGTGTAAAAAAAAAAAAAACAAAACCAATTTATATAGAGTTTATGCAGTTGGCGTTTTCTTTAAAAATTATTTTATATTTTATGGACATTTTTCGCTTTCTTTTCACTAACATTTTATATGCAAAGTTATTTATGGTTAAAAACAAAAATGATTTTAAAATAAATAAAACAATTAAATTCACAATGAATCTAAAATCATTCCAAATTACTGATCGACTTATTGCATTAGATTTCATCTGACTGACGGCATCATCCGCCTAATTTTCACTTATTAATAAATTATTCGGCAGAGCAAGTGTCACCTACAGTGTCGATGCTCGTTGCTACTCATATCGCTTAATACAACACATTTATGTATGTAGTAGTTATTAATGTGAAGGCATTGGAAGGTCTTAGCCCTTTGCACTCCTATGCCGGTATGTATTTCTTACACCAACTCGCATGTCGACGTGAAATCAACATTATATTAATATTTGGAACTATTAGCTAATTGATTAGTGATAGGTAAGAAGAGAAGAAATTGACAATGCAAAGAATTAATTTTTATTTTTTTTTTTTTTCGATCACAACAGACAGACTTTTTCTGCTACGCCCGAAAGAGTATTCAAGTAATTGTGAAACTTTTTAAATTTGTAAGATGCTAAACTAGACCTTTGCAATCCTTTTCTGTGTCCCTGCAGGTCTTCTTTCAGTCTTTTCTACATTTTCGAAATTTACATAAATGAAGTTAGAAGGAGAACAAGTAATAGCGCCCAAGGAGTGTTCATGATACCTTTGTTAACTCAACTATTTATGCTGTAACTGCAGTTGTGTTAGTAAAACTATTGAAGTCATTTTTTAGCAAAAACCCTTACAGCGATCCTGACAAACACCTAAGTAACAGCTTTTCGATATAAAACTTACATAACAACGTCATAAGGTAATATAAGAAAGTTGTTCGTGTTTTCTCGGAGTTGCCTCAGTTCCTACCATATTGAAAACGTGTATGTAGATGTTTCACAAATGATTTTTAATCTCGCATTTCTAATCGATTAGCAAGCAAGTTTGTGACAAATTTCATCCCCTCATCTCCATTTTAGCAAAAATAACTCCGAAACATTCCAAGTGAAACGTGTGGTCCGTTAAACTGTTAGTAGTGTGCAAGCAATTCTCTGATGTCGATTCATTAAATGAAAAGAATATTTTCTTTACTCGCGAAAATGGTTTTGTGGAAACTTTTAATGATTGAATTTCAAAATACTTCAGAATTTTCTTGGAGCAATGCTTTGTATTTATAATGAATGTTTTCGCTTATATGAGTGAAAAGAATGCTTGTGTTGCATGTAGGAATATTGATTATGCTCCACATTTATCGAGAAAGTGTTTCTCTTGTCACAATGCGCAGCGAATGCCTATCTCCTACATTTCACAGAAAGGCCTTACATGTAATTACGGACGTAGCATCTAATTAACTTAAAGCTTTAACTTGGATATCTCGAAACTTATACCCCTTATAAAAAGGGGACACCCTACATCAATTGTCGCATGGAGTATTTCAAAATTTGCGCGTACGTCTATCACTCCTATCTTTTATTATGCAAATCAACTCAAATCATTTAAATCATTTTCCGAATCAATTTAAGCTTGTCTGTCCATCTGTTCGGATGATTTCTGCCTCTATTTTTGCGTTCAACTTAAAGGTCGCAAATTTTTGAGATATTTTTAACAGAGTAGAATACTCTTAGGGGCGAACTCTACTAAAAATGGGCTCGGTTAAGTCATGTTCGTCACTCTTCCTCATAAAACGTTGCAATTTTCAAAATTTCTCTAGAAAAATTGATAAGCAACAGCATTTCGGCATTCAGATCAGAAGAGTCAATTGTTTGAATGTTGTTCTCCTACATAAGCTTTCCTAAGAAAACTAGAGAAACCAACAACAAAAGAATTACAAACACTTTTATATTGAATTGTGTAGTCAGCTCTGCCCGACATAACGTTACTCTTTGTTTCATTTTTAAAGTATATATCGATGTAGAGATTATCGCTCCCTTTTTCGACCTTCATTTAATTACCACGATTTCCAATAAAGAGAGAAATTTTTTGAATTTAATTTCAATTCTACAAATTAATGTCGAAATTTTTTTCAACACCCATCCCTTAGTTCGATTCCATGTTATTAAAAAACAATTTGCTGCTAACGTCACATTGAATTCTTCATCAAACAAATCAATGTTTTTGCTTAAATGTTTTGTTTGTTTGTTTGTTTATGCAGAGATGGCATTCGGTATGTAGCCTGACTTTAAAGAAAAACAATCTCAGAAGTCAAATCCAATATTCAAAAAGAATAACTAAAAAACTGTTATTAACAATTCAGTAGGAAAAAAAAAAAAAAAATAGTAAAAGAAAAATATCAGAAGAGTTTGCAAAATCAAGAAAAGGAAAACCAAACAAAAAGCGAAGGATATGTACGTTAAAAGTGCACCGGCACCACCGTAAATACTAATCGAATGTATGCAATACACAGGTCGAATGACAAGAACTTGTGCACCGCCCTCACTGCAAGGAATTTAAACCAAACAGTAGTTCTCCGGAACGGATGTATTTACCTATTTTCGAAGTTTTTTATTCAAACACAGACATTTTCGTGTTAGGAGCCGATTAAGATTAATTGGGTGGTCTTCTAATTTCCAATGCGATTCGCGTCTACTAAGTCGTAGGCCAAAGATCCGACATTCAGCTTGCAAATGGCTGTGTCCCACTTAACCTCTACCAGAACACCAGACGTACCGAAAGGCCTTTCGTAAAGATGATAGCTACTATGATGTTCTGGGATCTGTCATTCCCAGAAAGTCTCAGATTTCTTAAGTAATATCTTTTTTTTTAAATTCAACCGTTTGTTCGAAATCCAAGCCCTACGGGCAGACGATGGGAGAATGGCTTAGCGTGAGTACCTGACTCATGGCTTAACCTCACAATGTCCCCTGACAGGACGGGTTATTTCAATGCGGACGGACGCTCTCAGTAAGTGAGATAATCTCTACACGCTATGACCCCCCCTGCACCAGAGGAGGAGAACCAGATGGTTAATAAAAATATTCTGCAGATTGTGCGAGATTTACTTGCACCTCATTATTTACGGCCTCCGAACTCTTGAGTTACCACAGCCACCACGACACTTCCCAAAGGATCGTAGAGATTGGGTCTACTACAAGAAATACAAGAGGTTTTACGAAGCACATGTGACATTAGGTGAGTGAACAGCCTCACCTCCCCGGCGCCTTAATACAGACTACAAAGCCTCTAGCATTACTTTACGCAGGCGCGCTCACTCAAAACAATTGACACGACTTGCTCCGGACTCTCGATTACTACAACTTCTTAGTGCTTTACAATTTTGCCGGCTCTGATCAGATAGTTTGTATCTCCACCGTAGCAGTATGCCCTTAACAAAAGAAGTGCTCTTTTATCAAGAAAATGAAACTTCTTCCAGTGCAACCCCTAAGCTATCTGCAGAGAAGAGCTGCTGCCAAGCTGTAGATATCCAAACCTTAATCACTTCCTAGTCATTGGTGTTATGCCCGTTGCCTAGGCATCACCGAGTGGAGATGAGAGTTTCGGCCCGTCTATTCCCTATCTTAAAGCATAGCTTACATCTCCCAAGGCCTACAGACTGTTATTTAGTTATTTTCAGAACGACATAGGAATTGAAATTTATCTTAAACACTTTCATAAGGAGTATCACAAATGGCATAACAAAGTTAACATAACGCTGTTCTCTGTTCTCTGGGATGAATTTATAAACAAAATATATGCGAAAAGAGAAAGAGGAGAACAACAAACAACTCCTATGATATCGAAAGCAATAATTTATGTAAAACAAAAAATATCGACGCAAAGCTAACAGTATATATGTGCTATATATGCAGAGGAACGAAATGAAAATAATACTAAAAAATTGATTAACATAACTTTTTCTTTTTCCCTGGCTTCCTTGATTCACTCGAATTTTAATATCTTTGCGTATCACTGCAAATGTTTCCTTGATTGTGTATGCGTAGCTGCATATTAACAAATACCTGGAATCGTTTTGTTTTTCTGGCTCTTGAAGAAACCTTTAGCTGTCTTCTTATGTTTCTCTCTCTCTTTCTCGCTCTTACACTTATTCTTATTTTCATTTCTATATATATATGTGTGTATATTTTTTTATTTATTTATTTTTTTTTTGTTGCATTTCCATTTCTGTTTGTTTTGTTTGATTAGAAACAATAAAACGTTAGAGCTTAAAAGTTTTCAGACCAATTGATAGATAGACTGACTCTGACTCTGCTTTGTCTGTCAGTTTATGAATTCTATGAAAGCAAACAACAAAGATTGCAG
Source organism: Glossina austeni (assembly GCA_000688735.1). Classification (NCBI taxonomy): domain Eukaryota; kingdom Metazoa; phylum Arthropoda; class Insecta; order Diptera; family Glossinidae; genus Glossina; species Glossina austeni. The sequence goes on from KK502563.1 coordinate 448,552, forward strand.
CAATTGGAAATTGAGTTGTTTCTAATGTTTCTTGAAAAACTTTTCATTTAAAAAAATATTTCAATTGAAAATTTCTTCACACAAACATACGCACGCATACACGTCTTTAGCTCAACTTTAGCTTTTTTAAAAACTTATGAAAAATTATATACAAAAAATTAAAAATAATTGAGCAATGACGATTGACAATTAAGCAAAATATTGAATTTCAAGCGAAAGGCAAAGAAAAATGCAATGGAACGAGTCGAAGAATCTTAAGTCGACTTATCGAGTACCTTATCTTAATTGTTTGAAAATATAGTTATAGTTTCTCTTTTTTAATTTTTTTTTATTTTTTTATTTTAAATGTATACACACACTCACACATATGTATGCATAAATATATACGCACACACATATATATGTATACATAAATATATACGTACACATATATATATATATATATGTATATGTATATATGCATATATATGTACGTACACATATATTAGGTTGGGGAAAAAGAAAA
>KK502563.1:500151-529564 GCA_000688735.1 Glossina austeni
CGAACGCTTTCCTGTCCAAAAAGGAAGTACCGGAACGATGTTCCAGAGCGTTCCGGCTCGACAAAACCACTGGTTATACTAAAACTAGATGATGATTTAAAATAAAATAAAACATTAGGCATCGTGTAAAGGATAACAAGTCTAAATGCTTTCTGCCTTACAGAAAAAAAATGATCATGTCCGTTGTTCCTACCAGGTAGATAGACTGCCAAGACCTTACATGTTGTTTTCATTTACCTTCTACTTTGGCTCGATCATGTGAATGCCACTTCTGACGAGATATTTCTTTGACCGCAAAATTTATCAACACCTTTCCATATGCGCTACTCATTAGCGAAAGCACATTTAAGGGAGAAAACACAATGATGCGTTATTCCTATTTTCAAGATGGCATTTGAACTTTTCTTTTTTTTTTTGTGATCAATCACTTAGTGGTGTCCCTAACACGCGTAACATGGTAACTGTCAAAAAGAAATGAGGAAAAAGAAAGGGACTGAGAGGGAGTGACCGCAGCTTAATGACGAGTTCTATGTCTTGACCATCTGCATGAGTGCAAGCAAATAAAACAATGAGAAAAAAAAAACGCAGGTGAAGAAACGGAGACGATCTGCTTTAAATTTAAAAGTTATTTATGCAATTTACGTTTATTTTTGTAACAATTTAAATTTATTTTATATTTTCTGATTTACTTCACATTACTGTGTAAAAAACGAAAATGAAAGCAATAAAAGGCATTTATTTACTTCATTTAAAATATATTTTTGTCAAATTGTGTTACTAGAGTGTAGAGAATAATTTCCAAATTAAGGGAAAATTAATTTAAAAAACAAAAAGAAGCATTTCGATGATATTAAAACATTTAAGCAGATTACAAAGATTACAAAAATTATTTATTTTAGTGCGGATTGACGGTAATGCCACTGAGCCTGCGTTGCCCACCAAAATTTAAATGAAAATTTTCAATAATTTTATCTCACGGTGACTTAATGCAAAAAAGTTCCTTTTATAAAGTCTGGTGCCGATTGCCTCGTGCATCTGAACTAAAGCATAAATCGGATCTAATTATTGCTGAACAAAACTTAAAGTACATTTGCTTGGCAATGTGACGCAGAGCACAAAGCTCTTCAAATATTTAGGATTCATGGATTCATGGTTCAAGTAAACATTTATCTGAACTGAACGGTCCAACAAAGACGCATAGATGGACATTGAAAAATTTTCAAATCATGATTCATTGTGTTGTTGCCAAACTGTTTTCCCTATGCTTATCGATTTTAATTCAAACCCCAGTAAAGTATTGCACTTCGGCCGTATAAGCAACAAATTTATTGGCTTAGTCCAACTTTACGCAACAACCCAAAAAAAAAACAAAAAAAAATAAATAATTCAAACCCTGGGAATATGTTTGGACAAATTAAGCATAACAACCCGCAGTGTTTCCCGCCGACAGCCTACACTTTATGAGTCAGAAGGAAATTTTACGTTACGGGCTCAAAGAAACCTTTTAAAAAATGTACTCAATTGGAGGAACATAGGGAACCCCTATAAATTGTTCTAGAAAATCATCTTAAAACAACACTTGCAACTTCTGTGGTTATGGACGCCTAACGATGATTGTTTCTTGAAATTGATTCTACACAAATGGTTTGGCTAGACAGGAAGGACTTGGGTATACGGGACAGCCCCGTCAAGCATTTACAGATCATGAGGAATTATTTGCACAATTTGGGTTTGGTGTTTATTCTCACCCTCTGTTCACATCCAGTACTACTCTTGATCAGCAACAAATCAAGATCTCTTTCATGATACAGCGTCAAAAACCAATAAAATGTCAACTGAATTAAAACTGGTTAAGATCTCTCTAAATGGATATACATTCTGCACGCTGGTTCATTGTCTGCCTAACTTGACTACACTCTTTTTAGAAGATCGTTTCTCAGAGAACAAATGTAAACGTTACCCGTTTGTGACACCGTTCCTTATCACCGTGAAATCGCGTAAAAAGTTTCCAATAACTTTGCTCCTAACTTTGGCTTTCTTCGTCCTTTGTTCTTGGTGAAACTAAATTAAGGCTGATCCAATACCTTGTTGTTCCACTAATCGTATGATGCTAAGGTATATTGCAACTTCGACTAAGTGTCTAAAAATAAACTGCAAGTTGTTATGCACAAGTGTGCAAGGTATGCTTATAGCAAGCACAAGTGTGATAGCATGGCATCGTAGTCTTCTAAGATTTTCTATGACACTTTACGGACTTACGTAGACATTACAAACCTGACACTTTTGCATAAGATAATTAACAACCATACTCCGGTTAGACTACAGTTTGTCAAATCCACAGGTACGATAAATCTTATACTGCCGGACCATAAGTATCTTGCGCCTTCAAGACTGTTTTTTATTACCGATAGTGAAATTATGGAATTCCCTGCCTATGGCCAACAAATCAATTGTCAATATTCGCAGGTTTGCTGTTGACCTGAATAAGTATATTAGCCTTTAACCTAAGTGCATACTTCAGTTGAAGGCAAGTTGGTATTAATTTAACATATGAATCGCAACAGGCTGCTGACGATGTGGTTTTTCGTTCGTGTGTTCATTTGTTAGTATTATAGCTCTTTTAAAAATGGTGCTCTTGAAAAATGGTACTGAGAGACTGAATCCCAATTGTATTCAATGAGTTGTATGATAGCATCCTAGCGCTAATAATCCTCAAGTCACATTGTACTATAAGAGACACTAACTGACACTTTGTAAATTATTAATCGAATTCTTAACACATTACCGACCGATCGGGGAAATCTCCTCATTTTTTAAAATGTCAGTGCACGACCGATCGGGGAAATCTCCCCGTTTGCCAATTTATATTTATTGTATATAATTTGATGCCCGCTTCTCTTTGTTGATCCCAATACACTATAAAAATTTTTTACTCAAAATTGCAATACAACTAATAGAGGAAAAAGAAACGCAAAATCTGGACAACATGGAAGAAGAACCTTCAACAAGTAAGGAAAGAACAAAACAATCGCCCAGAATTGATCCACCAGATAGACTTTCGATGGATATGAATAAACATATACTTATTCAAATTGTTACTGACGGCAAGAAAAAATATCCCCACAGACAATTCTATTAACACTATTTTACTATTTTATTTCTTTCAATGTTTATAAATATGTAATTGTTGTTTACATATATTTGAGAACTTCACTAGTTATCACACGTAAAAAATGCTCGGTGGGTAGCATATATTGAGGTGCAATTTGTGCGGTCGGCAATGTGTTAATCTAAGGTTAGTTTAGTAAATAAATAAAAAAAAACAAAATATGCCTCTGTCCCTCTGTCCGCCTGTCCGTATTCCAGTCCGTAATAAAGATTAGCTTCAAATTTTAGCACAAGCATTGGAAGTTCCTGCGCATATGTTAGTATTGAAAAGGACCCAAATCGATCGAAGGACATGCCTGCAGTACAAATGTGCAGCAAATATATCTGTGTTTTCAAAAGTGTGCATTTTAATGTAAAGAATGGTGAGTATAGAAGATTCTCCCACAGACGATTATAATTTTCTTGCTTATTCTTCATTTTGTTTTAATTAATTTATTTATCTCGTCATTATTGTTGACACTTAACTATTGTTTTTCATTTCTTTACTCATCAGGATTTTTATTAGCCCCTTTTTTCTTTTTCTTTTTCTTTTTTTTTTCCATACATACATATATACCCTGTATATGTGTATATATCTCTATTGTTCTATCAAATACCAAATGAGACGATTGCGAGGACGTACTAATCCACTATAAAATAAACGATATGAATGTAAATGTTTGTTACAGTGCAAAGTCATTAAAGATAAAAATAAATTGTAATTAAAAATGAAAAATGAAAAATGAATTTTGCGAAGAAGCTGTCTTTCAAAGCTTTCACATATCGACCGCAACTACGATTGAATTGAAAAATTGCACTAAAATTGCTGGAACTTGTATTGAATATTTTATTTACTTTCGTTAAAAGCGTTGAGGTGACTTGAAAAGCTTTCAATGCATGCGGCAGATCTATCCGCGGGTAATGAAATTCATTAATAAAATCATTATGAACAAAGGCAACAAAGCCTGATTAATTTTTTAATAAAAACCTTTTTTTTTTCTGTTCTTTTTTTTTTGCGCGAAACATACAAAATTTTGACAACTATATCTATATAAGCGCGACTTACATATGCGTCCGGATAACCTAGTTTATCATTACGAAAGACAAGAATTCATTTATCATTTCTTACTGACAGGAATAGTTTGCTGAACTTACAATGCCAACAACATACGATAAGAAAAAAGTGGAAAAGAGAATTGAAGGGAAATATAAAATAAAAAGAATAAAAAATAAAACTCCTTTATATCCCGTTTTTTTTTTTTTTTTCGTTTTCTCATTTACTAACTAAAACGTGCTCTATTGCTACTAAAAGCTAAAAGCCAGCTGTCAGCCTACATATTTTGGACGACGTGAATAATAACTGTAGACACTGACTTTTTGTATGAATGATAAAATATCGTGTGTGCATGTGTATGTTTAAAATAATATATTATTATTATTTATTGCTCGTTGTTGTTGATGCTGGCAAAGAAAAAAAAAAATAAACTAAATAAATGAAAATTTTTTTCAGCAGATTTTTTATTTATATATATATATATATATATATATATATATTTTTTTTTTTCTAATTTATTTTTTATTTAGTTCATAATCGTAATCAGTAACATTATTCTCGGCAGTCCAGTGGTACTGTTTTGTTTTGTATTTGTTTTTTTTTTTTATTCCTTCTTTTTTAACAAAAGCCATAAACAACGATGAAAAGAATAAAATAATGACTAAAGATAAATGCAAATGTGTCCGGAATTTTCAATTATGACTAAAACTATGATTATAATTTTTCATACATTCTGGTTATTTTTCAGTCAACTACATGCAGTCACTTTCAGTACAGACAAGTCTCTACCAATTATGTACAGCTATGTTGTAAAGAAATTTATCGTCTTTGCAAAATAGATGTACATGTATATATATATGTATGTATATATATATATATATATGTATAGTACCTCTGTATAAAGGCAAACTTGCCAACGAAGAAAAATGGTTTGCTTACCATTCTAATCTCTTCCTGCCTCTCTCGCCATAAACAGCAAGCGACGGGTACTGGCATTCATTCATAACTATTCACACACAACTTTTTTCATCTGTTGTTGTTTTTTTTTTTTTTTTTTTTTTTTTTTTTCTATACCACAATTCACAAAGTAATACATAAATTCATTTAATTCTATGTTTTTGCATATATATCGCGCATATACATATATATATACATATTTATATATATGTGTGTGTATACTTATGTGAGTTACGTTCAAGTATCAAAGCCAAGTTAAGCCAAGCCAAGTTAAATTCACTTCTCACCGTTTGGATCTCTATGCACGGAGATAGCCTACCCTTCCAGCCTCTTTTCACTTGGGATTCTTTACATAAATTCTTGAGATATTATGAATTTGTGACTATGTATGTTGTAGAATTACATGCTGCCTGTGTACTGCGTCTTACATGAAAAAATCAATATATTCCTACAGACATACTTTACTATCTCTCACTTATCGCAGCGTCTTCTATCCAGTTCTCAAAGCCATTCATCATGTGTGCATCTATGTGTTCGAACCCTCGATGTGTGTGTATGTGTGTGTGTGTGTGTGTCTGTATGCATGTAAGGTTATGTAATTATTAGAATTTTACTTTTATTGCCAATAAGTCATTGCCGTCGTGCTCGTCGTCTTCGTTAAAATGAAAATTTTCTATTGAAAGCAAATTTTCGCCTTCACCCAATTTTTATACTCAGCGCTAAGAAACTCAGTTGCATTAATTGTGCCAATCTCTTTGTAACACTTAGATCCCAGATCTTATTTCGATTTGAAAATAAAATCCATTTGTACTCCAAATAAACCGAAAAATGAAAAAGTGAAGCCAAAAATGTATTTCGAAAAATAGTTTTCGATAACTTGGCATTACTGAGATGATTTTGAAAATCCACTCCCATTACTATTTTTAAGGCTATTCAGTAAGTGAATGACACAATCAATCTAAACAATACGTGTTCTTGATCTTATGTTTGTTAATTATAATCAGCGATTAATTCGTTCTCTTAAAACTTTGGTTAAGATAACCTTTAGCTTTAGTGGGTGACATGCATCATGCACGCAATTGAACTGATCCTTTATGTACAAAAGGCACTTAATGCATCACATATCCTAGAGCCATCTCTGTCAAATGTCTGAACAATTGCCACACAAATCTAAGGTAAGCAGATAAACCGATAAATAGGTAAACAAATAAGTAAATAATTGCGTGTGTACGAGCAGATAAATAAATCCATAAGTAAATGGAATCAAAGCTGTAAAGCGTAGATTGATATGGATTTTCAAAAAAAAAAAAAAACGGATACACCTGATTCTCTTTTTACGCGATAGAAAATACCCAAAAAATACGTGTAAAAAAAATTCGTGTAAAAAAAATTCGTGTAAAAAAATTCGTGTAAAAAAATTCGTGTAGAAAGAGAATTAGGTATAAACAATATTAAAAAGTTTTTGTTAGAGTTCACTTAATTTATTTCGTGCTTACACATTTAATAATTCATTAAATAATTTATAAAAAATGACTTCTACTTTGGAAAAAGGGAATTATATCTGAAATTCATAAAATTAAAAATCGTGTTAAAACAAAATAATTTGTGTAAAAAAAGAAATTTTTTTTTTCTTTTGAACTCGTGTTAAATCAAATTCGTGTAAAAAAAAATCGCGTAAAAAGAGAATAGGGTGTACTTTCCCGAGATAGATAGAGAGTTCAGTGCGAATGACCCTCTGACTTGTTGTTATATGTGTTCGTAAAGTGGTAGGTATTCAAAATTCACCTTCAATATGCAAAACGTTCTAAGTTCGTTTTTAAATTTTTGAATTATTGCATTGCTGTAAGTTTAGTCAAATATATGCATACACTAGATATACATACATATTTACCGGTAGAGGTAAGGATAGGCCTATATTTACATGTTTACATACTAAACAGACATAAAGGCATTCGCCTTGCCAAGTAGTTATAGTAATGCTCCACATTCATGAGTCATACTTATGAACACTTGTGAGTATGAAATTTTAATGTTTAACTTAATTATAAAAGGGAAAAAAAAAATCCATCAAATTTTACCTTAAAATAATGAAAATCTTAAATATATTTAATGAAAATCAATATATGAAGTCAACCTACCGAAGTCGGCCTACCGATGGTCTGCTAATCAATAAGAAAAAAAACCCTTTTTGTCATACAAAGTAATTTTCTTTTTATTGAAAAGGAAAACACTCTACATATGCTAAAGCCTGCTTGGGAAAAAATCCATTTTTTTTTTTTTACGAAAAGAAAATATGATTTAGACGAGAAAAAAAAAAGTTGGCGTGTAAATACGCAACATTCCCTCCCCCCCACCACCACCCATCTCACCAATCCAGCAAAAGCATTGCAAAAATCACTTTGAATATATGCATCATCGATGAAGACCATATGAAAGCGAATTCATCCTTTTAAACGATTTACCGTCACATGACATTGCATAAAATAATTCGTTAAACAACAACAAACGACAAGTAAAGCTAAATCTCTGCAAAATGTATACAAAAAAAAAGAGACAGAAAGTAAAAAAAGAAAATCGGTTTCAACCATAAAATAACAATAACAACAACAAATACAAATTGAAACTTATTGAAACTATTCCGTGCTCCGTGCCGTTTTGCTTCCATACCAAGAATGGTGATTGAACAATAAAATGCTGTACACATTTCCAGGTCATTGGCTGTGTTGGCCAGTGTTGTTCTTGTTATTTGCTGTTGTTGTTAGTATTTCTACATTTTCACCAGATTTTTTGCACCGGAAACACAGACACACCTCGTACACTTCAAAAATTCGCAAAAAAAAAATATTATGGCCTTTAGATTGACTTTTATTACCTGGTCTCGATGCAAATCCGTCCTTCATCATATTAAGCTTAAGTATGTGTTGAAATTATTTTTTCCTTTTTTTTTTAAATATTAATTTATTTACTGAATCTTCCTATTAAGAGCATTTACAAGAATTATTAAAGTCTTGATCTTATATTTAATTTAAGCCTGGCGTTGACAGTCAACGCAGATCACCTTACTTGAAATTACCTTCCAATTTATTGGCGAGAGGCACGGGTCGGATGGCTTAAGACTTTCGCAACAAATCTTATGACGCTTTCCTTAATTTCATCAGCTATGACCGGAATCCTTGTGAATATTTGAATCAGTTAAGCACTAGAGAGCATCTTACACTGACCTTTTTTTTAACTTGCGACGTTGGAGGAACAAATTGTATTCCGTAGGTCCATAGTAATTAAATAAGGGCTTTATGTAGGTGTGTACTTTATTGTATGTATTGCATAGAAAATTATTTTTGTATTTATCTTTAATTTGTTTAATATCCGCCTGAGTGATCGCGTAGATAAAGGATCTCGATTAACAAGTCAATGGTCTTGAGTTCAAATCTCAAATGTTGTCAAGTTGTAAACAAAGCCGATAGCTTTAGAAACTAGAGCTTTAAGACTTTCATCTTAGATTTTATTTATTTGATTAAATTAATTATAATAATAATAATAATAATAAAAATAATATTTTTTTAATAAAAACTTATTTAAAAGGTACGTTATTTTTTACCGTTTTAAAATTTCTCCAAGTGTGCTAATATTTATTAGCAATGTTGATATTGTTGTTGTTAGCTTATTTGCCCTTAAAAAACAAAAAAAAAAAAAGGAAAACGTACCACAACATGTTTGTTTTCAAAGCTCGAATCATATTGTTGTAGTAGTAGTGGTAGTCCTTAATGGCTAGAGTATGTGCATAAACCCTTTAACTTCCACTACTACTAAGCTAATGCTACGACTACTACTACTACTACTACTACTACTACTAGTACTACTATTACTGCTATTACTGTCGTAGCCCTTACTACTCTTGCCACTCCTTACCGTAACTTGTACAAAGTCTAAATTAAGTATTCAGCTATTTGTACGAATCAATGCATTTATGTATGTGCGTATGTATGTATGTATGTGAGAGTAAGTCTTACTATATAACCTATTTGGCATTCAAACGAAAACCGTATATTTCCTCGAACTATTGTTTAATATATATATACATATACATATGTATATGTTTGTATGTATGCATGTAGATATGTATGTTTGTATATATATATATATGTCTATAGATCTGGTGCTATTGCTCTCTTTCGGATTGTGGTTTGTTTGAGTCGATTTTTGGTGTCAACGATTGCTTTTCTGTTCTGCAAGAAAACATAGAAAACAAAATCGCCAACCAACCAACTGTTATGTTATGTTAGAACACGTCGACGAGTATCAACATTTGCCAAATCCGTAGTGTTGTTGACATCCACTGCACGACGCCAAAAGATTATACCGAATGCAAGATAAAAAAAAAAGAAGAAAAAATCCTAAAGAAAACCTCGAAATACGTTGAGATTTTTTTTTTTTTTTTGGCCACCTTTGCAACCTTGCAGTAGGACGTCTTAATGCTATGGCCGATATTTGAAGTAGAGGAGATAACAAGAAAACCCTGGATTTACTTACTTACGATACCGAATTGGATTTTGAAATTTATGTTTGTAATTTAATTTCCCAAAAGGACTTACTGGTGTGCACCGTTGGTATTAAATGACTTAAACCCAAACTAATACTTGGCCAATACATGCACGAATTATATAGAAATAAATAAAAACATATGTAAAAGATCATCATAAAAGAAATTTCATTTATTGGCATAAAATCTGATGAAGTTTTTTTGCAAGGATTTGTAATACGGTGCACGTCTTACTGAAGACAAGGCAAGCCAGTCTTAGCAATTACAAGAAATCAGATTAAACTTCCACAAGGTGTTAGGATGCGAGAAATCGCTAAAACGCAATATTGTTCTCAAAATTATATGACAAACTTTTTCGATACCCAAGCGCATATATACTGAAGCGTATTAACGAGAAAATATTGTATTTTTTTTTTCTCTAATCAATTGGACTAAGGCTAAGAAGATTAACACGTATAAGGCAGCTTAGAGCTTTTCTGCAGAGTTTGGAACATTAAAAATAAGATAAAGATGAGAGCTCTATCTACTGCCAGGCTTTCAGAAACACACAATACCTACACTAAGCACTTTCGTTATTTATTACGCATAACGATAACCATTTTAAAATAATGTTATTTCTAGCAATAGTTGATCGCCAAAAGTATTCTCTGTTACTTATACAGTTCACCAAATTTTTCTTCCATTCCTTCCATAGTGAGCTTTTTATGGCCTGAGTGTGACATGGAGTGCACTTTCAACTTTAGCGGTGAGGCGTTAAAAGTGAAAGCTATTGAGCGAAGTTTTTAATACGAGAGATAATAATTTGATATTTTACCTCCACTAATATAATATCTACCAATCAATTTCTGAACCCTTGTTGTATTTGGTGAGCTCAAACATAGGCATTTAGCCCATGGTAAAATCCACAGCCAGTGGTGGAGGTTTCATTTCTAAGACCAGGAAAAGTCACTGCACACATTACGCAGAAAGATGAGCCGACAGACAGACAGACAGACAGACAGACGCAGAAAGGAATATTCCTAAAGCGATAAGGAATCTCATACTGATCCAGAAAATATATAGTTTTCAAGGTTTCTGAAGCATCCTTTCGGGTGATGCAAACGTTTAGATAAAGTGAATATACTTCCATTTTTCGGTAGGGGAGACGACAAAAAAAGTTAAGAAGAATTTGATTACAAACAACAAACCACGAAAGATTTTAGAATAATTAAGTATTCAAATAATATTTATTGATAACTTATACGCAACGTATACCAATAAATGAGATAAACATTTGCACAGTTTTTTTTATTGACTTAAGAAACTCTCTCTGTGGAATGACTTTCTATAGCCTTGTCACGGATAAATTTATTAATTTCACAAATGTTGATTTGAGATTCCAACCAATAAATATTTTCTTAGTTGAGGTAAACTAGTTGTGTCCGTTTATGGTGTTTGTGTTTGTATGCTTCGAGCTTTATTACATTTGCTTAGCTCTTTGGATGAATTTTGAAACTAAACAGAAAGCGAATGTCGATGGGAGAGTTATGTTGTATGTATGTCATAAATTGTAGTCTTGTTAAGAAGGAGTTTTGTTTAAACGAATTATGAAAACTGAAACATATATAAAATAAATTAAAACGTTACCGTTGTCAGTCGTCATAGATTGTTTCCATGGAAAGACTTATTTTTCATCGGTAGTTTGGCATGAGCCAACATCACCCAGTCCTTAGTAAAATGAATTTTTCTCATTTAAGAAGCTTATGGCTACTAATTTCTGAAATAGAGATCGACTCGTACATACTGATACGTTGAAGACACAACTGACTACAAATTTGCAGAAAATAAAACTGTTTGACCCCCATGGACTGTAATATTACTTGTAAGGTCACTTGCATATGTACTCATAACATCGTTGACCTAATTATGTTAAGTAATACCTTGCAAAGCATTTTCATTCATAACGAGGAACAAATACAACTTATAATTATTGCGTAATATTCAAGAGGACTCAATGTGCGTATTATTTACTTACGCCTGTTTGGGTACGTCAGGTGTGCATATCCCATAATACATACTTAAGAGGCAAAAACAGCGCGTTCATCGCTTCAATGAACGTTTTCTATTAAAGAATTTCTTAAGGTCGCAGAAATAATTGAAACTTGGAATAAAGAAAGAAATTAAAAACTAATTTCGTCATTAGGCAACATACGACAATAGGATCGTTGCCCAACTAAGTTGCTTAATATGATATGTTTTCCTAAGAGCTCTAAAATTTTTATAAATAATCCCAGTGGCAACTGTTCGGGGGTCTGCATAAAGCAAACATAGTTAGTAAAAAAAAGACAACGACAACAAGTAAAAATATTATAGTCGAACAAAGTCGTTCTTTCTCTATCCTACAGTACTTCAACTGTGCTAAGAATATAGTAAAACAGTTATAGATTTTAGAAGGCAATGAAGAGCAGAAATTCATTTAAAAGGACTTTTCAGTTTTATATCTCACATGAAAGAGGTAAACTGATTTTATTCAAATTTAGTACACCTCGGTTTGTGCATCAAAAAACTCATCATTCCTTTGCATTCATCAGCGTATCAACATAATAAACCATAATTTACAACTTGTTGCCATATAAACTTTCATTTGTTTTATGAGGACTCTTTCGGAGATTATTAAAAAAATTATCCTACTCGATCCAAACTTTGCTCATGCCCTTACTATGCCGATATATTGGTTTCTATGGGTTTTCGCCACAAAATATTAAAAACGGGAGTCTTTTTTCATACAATGGTTTTTCCATTATAGGCCGTTACCACCAAAAGGAGTGACGTATGTACGACTGAATTCAAAAACTTTGCGAATGAATGAAATTTCATAAAAGTATCTTGAAAACTTGCGACCTGAAAGTTGAACGTTTATATAGCAAGTGCTTCCAAAAATTGTTTCATCCCATCCAAGTTTTCAACATTCTCTTGCCATGTCAAAAGTATCGCTTATTGCCGAGCCAGGAATATAAAAAATTGCAAATCTTTCCCTATAAAGACCTTTTTTGCATGCGGTGTTTTATGGACCGATCCAATCCAACTTTTAATAAAACTCATCTTTAGGTCACAACTTGTCAGTACCAAAATCTCTCGGAAATTAAAAAACCCCAAGTAATAGATACCTACATACATACATACATACCTCGCATAGGGTTATGGATTATGCGTCATTCTTATTTTTCAGATTAAAAAACCCCAAGTAATAGATACATACATACATACATACATACCTCGCGTAGGGTTATGGACAGAAAACAAAAATGCCTTGGCTGCATAATATTCGAAATCGGGTAGGGCTGAGATGCACAGGTGAAATCATACATACAGCAAGGACTCGAGAACATTTTTGGGCTTTAGCTAATAAATATAACTTCGTACGGAATAAGATCATGAAATGAAATGAAAGAAAAAAGAAAAGGGAACAAAAATGTGATTCAGTAATGGATAGAGGCAGTGATTGCATTACAAGAGAAGTGGGGTGCGGCATTAAATAGTTGATCTTATCTTATTAAGCCTTAACTTGACTTACTTTCTATGTCATTATGATTTCGAAAATTAATTGATGTTAACTATTATCGCTTGTCAAGCTTATGCATGTTTACGACGGCTTAGGGGTTCATTTGCAATTTGGTCCTGCACCGGTTGTAAGTGTGGCTCTATGCTGGTAGCGTACATGATTTTTGTTTCTTTTTTCTTTTTTTTCTTTTTTTTGCTTCTTTGTTTTTACTTTTACTTATACTAAGTTTTAATATTAATTAATAAAAATTTTGCTTTAAAAGTCAATTGAACTCGACTGTTATTTGTTTAGTCGAGTTTCATGTATGAGTAAGAATTAAAAATAAAATAAAATAAAATAAAATAAAATAAAATAAAAGAGTAAGATCCCATATTCTTTGTCGGGAAAATCATGCATAGATGGTAAGTAGAAAATAAAGTCTTAAAAGAAAAAGGCATTCGGAAGAGTCGGACGTTTGGAAAACGCGCTATTTTAATGATTGAATTTTGTGTACATTTTTGATCAAATAACTGAATTTCTCTTAAGTGATTCAAAGCGGAAGTTAAGAATAGAAGTTGCTCTAGATCCTCTTTATAAAAGTTCTCTCAGCCGACATATAAAAGCAATAATCCTATAAGGGCAGTAAATCCTGCGCTAAATCTTACCAAGACGCATAATTAATTTGCAATTTTTTCTGTTGTTTTCTTTTCTTTTTTTTTTTTTTGTTTTAACCTTTATAATAACCCTTACTAACTGGTTACCTTACTAAGCTACTTATATCTACACATGTGCATAGATGCGATTTTACTGACCATTTACTACAAGTATTGAATTTAATTGAATGGCAAAGAGCACGCACCTGCATACGTTGCTTGGATATCTTCTCGCTTTAGTAGAAAATGAGCTTTCACAAGAAACACTACCAGTTATCATTAAAGCGATGATAATAATAAAAGTGATTTTAGTAACATTTTTTTTCTCTCTCTTTCATTCTCTCCCACTCTCTTTCTCTTAAAAAGAGAACTTTTGCATATTCAGCTTAGAATGTTATCTGAGGTTTTAGTTAAGATTCTCTTAAATGTTTAATCTGAGCGCCAGTGAAAGAGAGCTTTATGAAAAGAGAAATCATTTTATTGAAAAAGCTTTCGCACACATAAATTTATAACGGTATGAAAATTTCAATGAAAAAGGGTCGTTGTATCTTTACTCAACGTTTAACTTGGTAAGCAATCAAAGTGAAGCAAAAAAAAAAAAGAAAAAAAAGAAAAAAAAAACAGAAAGCGATACCACATCAAGGTCAGCTTCCCATGCATATGTGTAGGTTGTAAAGGCTGATAGTTACAATTCTAACGAAGTTTAATCGTGCTTCAGTTGGTACAGCAGCTTAGGCATTATCTAGTGTCGTATCATCGCAACACCTACTCCTTTCACATACACACACACACACACACACACACACATGCACAGATACATGCAACAATTTATGCTGCCATAAAGAAAAAAAACCAAAGCTTTTTAAAAAGATTTTTAAGCATATTATGTGCCCGAGCATGTTTGTATGTATTTGTGTGTGTATCTCTGTGTGTGTGTGGGTGTGTATATGTATGCATAAGGTCTCGCTTGTTCTTTACTCTAAGCCTTGAGCAATTTTGCAAAGAAAACAAAGACAACAAACAATAGCAATAGCAACGGCAACGGCAACGGCAACAGCAACAGACTTTTTGACAACATATGCTGTTGCTTCACAACGTAAGTCTCTAATGCTGATATATGCTTCAATTGCTAAAACAATAACATTTACTTACTTATGCGCTCTTACTGCAGACAGAACGATGGCAGTATTAATAATAAAATCTAAAGTTCATTCAACTTTAATATCGATTTGCAATTTTTGTCATATATTTTATGCAATTTTATTATCAATTAAAGTAAACTTAGATTTACTTACACGTTTGCAATGTAATGCCGAATACACATAGAATATAACAACAGCAAAAAAAAAAAAAAACCCAAACTTGGCACATCTCTTGAGAAGCTCATCTACTTCCGAAGACTTTAAGATAAAGCAGATAAGATGCCCTAGAAGGGTCACTCTCTAAATCCTCTTAAGGGTAATAGAGATTCGTCGCTTGACTATTATTTTTCTTTTCACACATATACATGCATGCGAACATGCACATGCACACGCACACGCAGCACTTGATATTAAAATTATATTTATTATGATATTTACGCATTCTTTGATAACTACATTTAGTGTGACTCAAATATTTATGAGTATAGTAATAACAAAAACAACGATATAACTATGACCTCATAATTTTTAATAAACACAATATTTATGGTTTTTAGTACATAATCTAAACCGACCGCAACTGTTGTTACCAATAAACATTTAAATTGTCGGCCATTTCACATGTGTTTTACTATTAAAAAAAAAAAAAAAAAAAAAAAAAAAATTCCATACACTGTTAGCCATGTCTATGCAGCACATAGCATATTTTTGTGCCTATGTATGACGTTGCTTAAAAAAATATTTATACTTATGTGCATGAGTAGCGCACACATACACATACACATACACATACACATACACATACATTCATTTAATAATTTGATGCTATTTTACGTTCAATTTGGTTTAAGTGTAAATGATGTATATTTAATTTAATTTATTTTATGTTACACATATACACACACACACACATATATAAACTCGATCTAACCGACCAACTGACACAAAAAACCACGTTTATCTTCTCAAATTAGCCACAATGTGTTTTTTCTACATTTAAGCCGTTTTATAAACCAAAATTAAAACTTTATGTATTTGTGGTGAACGCACGCATTTACACTCCATCATCATCACTCTATAGTAAGGATGAATTCTATTCTCTCGTTACATTCTCTATTAAATTTGGGCTACGATTGTCTATTAATGATGATCAAACAAAAAAAAACAACAACAACAAAAAGCTTATTTTTTGAACACAAATTTGCATTTTATTTGCATGTTATGTTGAAAAACTACTCTGACTTTTGAAAAATAAAATTTATTTTTATTTAATTACTAAAGGCATTCATTCGAACAAAAAAATAGAAAAAAAAAATTAATATAAAAAAAATTTATGTTATATATAAGTAGATTAAAAAACAAATCATTACAAGTAAGAAAATTATATACGTACGGATTTGTTATAGCAACCGTCTTAATTAAAAAATAAATAAATAAATATGTTAAAAATAAAAAAAAAATTCAAAAAATAAAAAATGAGTTAATTTTGAAAATAACAAATAAATAGAACAAGCGCGGCGATCAGGTTTGGCTTTGAGTGAATCTTGTATAAGCACCAACTTTTTATAAAGAAAAAGAAGAAATTTTTATATGTCACGAAATTGTGTTCAGCTCTGATCGAATTTTTTACAATCATGAACTTTACACACATGCGGTGGGATCACTCAAAGAATGAATGGAAAAATTTCTATCTCTTATAGGTTATAAACAAAAAATGCAATTTTTTTCGTCTTTAAAATGGAGATGTTCTTAGTTTATATTACATTGTAGGCGTGTGTTTTGACCAATTTCGCCCATTTTAAACATCAGCTTAGGTGCAAGAACTTCCAATGTTTACGGAAAATTTGAAGCCGATATCTTAATTTTTCCGGCTGGAAGAGTATTTAATGTACAAGAACGGATGGACAGACATGCCGGAATGGATTGCAAAACTGACAATTGTTATTTTACAGGATCAAAGAAAATTTCCTTTTGCTTCTGGGCGTTGTAAAAGCTTTAACCAAATAAATATACCTCTTGGTTTTAGGTAGAAAAGTTGTTTGAAACATCTTTCGAAATAGAACACATTTAAGGCAAAAAACTTCAAGAGTTAGAAGGATGCGTATTTCAGTTAAGAAAGCAGTCTTAGCCTAATCCCGAACTACTTTAAATTTTCGAATTTGCTTTCAAAATCTCAAACGATTCAGAATTGTTGCCAAAAACTAAAGAGTCACCAATAGGAGCAGGCTAAGTTTGGCCAACTAGGTTTCTGGAACTTTCAGCTAGAATTGGCTGTACAAGGGTGCAGAGGGAATAGTAGTTATAAGGCAACAGTTAAATTTCATCGAACACCTACTATACCAAGACCAGCCTGTTAGCAAAGCTTTCTTCGTTCTGCTACTATAATCATCGCGTGGTTCTCACATGCTCTGTCCTTGTCTGGTCGAAACAAACCCAGCCATGTCGACTTCAAACAATAACATGCAGACTGTGGGCAAGCAAAATACTGTCGGTGCTGTCAAGTGCTGCACGCAGAGGGCAAACAAGAAATCAATGCTTGACATGAAGCAAATCTTGGACATCCATTGTTAGTGAATTTCTCTATTTTCTGTTCCCTCTTAACTTAATGAGAAGAAGACCTTATAAAAATTTACTCGAAGCGATGCTTGTTCTACCAAATCGTTTGCATTTATTTTAAAGGATTGTAATAAACTGCCAGAATTTATGCAAATTTTGATAAAATTCTCAGGCGCCTTAAATACATTTATTTTTGTTTTTCATATAAATAATACTAGGGAAGAAGTCCACTTTAATTTCGTGAATACAGTTTTAATGGACTGCATTTATGCAATCGAAGTAATTCACAAACTAAATTCTGCATAGTTAGGATGTGTGTGTGTGTGTGTGTGTGTGTTGTGTGAACCAATTATAATAAAATCACTTTTATATATCAATTTTACATTCAATTTGACAGCAGCTTAGCAGCATTTGTTCACACCCTTGTCTATGGTTCTCGCAATGAGATAAATAAACAAACAAACAAACAAATGAAAGGAAATAAAAAAAGAAAAAAAAAAAAACCGGACATTTAAGAGGCTATAAAAAAAAGTGTAAACCCATAGCCATAGATGGCTATCAAAATCCGTTTAAGTATAATAGACATTCAGTTCCTTGACGAAATTGAGGATAAACGGACATTGAAACACCGTAAAAACGGATTCATTTTAAAAATAAACAAACGCATTAACCGAACAGTTTGTTGCGAACGAAACAACTATTTTATCGTTTTATTATTATTGCAGCCAATGCATAAACACATGTTTGCACAAACTACGTATAAAAGTATGTGTTGTCTATGTATATGGGTGTGTCTGTTTATATGTGAATACAAATGTATGTGCACTTGTATCACTCATCTGTTCAAAAGGATTGAAAAAAAAAAGCAAAAACAAAAACAACTTTCAACTGTGAACCCAATACAGCTTAACTCAGCGGCACAAATTGTCTGACTTGTTAGCATCATCAAGTGTATAAAATTTTGTATGTATTTGTATACATGTTAGTGTTAGTAGTATTTGTGTGTGCTTTTGTGCCCATTTACTATTCTCAGACAGGCAGGCCCCTACGCCTGCCTCTATACCTGCGAAATTGTTCAATAATATTATTGCTCATGGTTTCGTGGCTGTTTTTTGTTGCTGTTGTTCTTGTACAGCTTTAAATCCGCAGGCTTTTTTTTTTTGCTTTATTTATTTACTTTATTTTTTTTTTGGTACTTCGGTTGCGCGCGTTGGCATATAAAATTTTATTATTTCAATTCCAATGCAATGAAATCAGTTTTCAATGTATTTCACCTCCGCCCCACCCGCACGCTTGCCCGTCCTTTCCGCGGCTATCTTTTTCGTTTTTTTTTTTTTTTTTGCATCACAGACAGACAAAATCTTTTTCACGTACATACCCAACACATATACATGCGTCTATACCATATGTTATCTCGTACGTAAACGCGACGTCGGTTCACATTCATGTATAGAGATTGAGGCATCTATCTATCATCAGGCGAATAAATGGGCTCATGTATGTGTGTGCATGTGTATGTGTGTGTGTGTGTGTGTGTGTGTATGTTGAACGCGCTTTACATTTCATAAATAAACGCGTAATGACGAAATCACATTCACTCATGTATATGATATATATATATATATATAAATATATATATATATCTATATATATAGAACTACAACAAGAACTACAATAATGCACATCCGCAATTTGTGATAATGTATGTGAAATGTGAGTGAGTTGTGAGGTTTTTAACTTCCATGCCCCCAACACCCCCAACTGCGTTGTTGTTAATAATAATTCACGTTCATGACTAGTTTCTCTTCCCCCATTTGCATATGCATTTACAACAGTTCTACACGGATTCCCGGATTTTAATACAAAATTTAAAGATAAATTTATTTTTATTTAGAATTACGAGTACATAGCTTCATAGCTTAGATCTTAGAAGACTTCGATTTGAATTTGATTTCAAATATCGAAAATTATTTAAGCGAAATTTGTAAAGAATTCATGAAAGTCTAGGCTTTAATGTTAATCATGAGATGGCATTAATCGTATTGAAGCTAACTGAGAAACTGCACCTGTCAGCAACAGGAAAGTAAATCGAAACGATTACAATGGTGTAATTAAATGACTTGAAATTATGATTGACAGCAAATTGTCATTCAAATCTCATCTGACGGATGTACGAAATGAGTAATAAATTTGCTCAACACATAGGCTAACAAATAAGAAACATACAGATTGCATAGGAAGTCATAGAGTTTTTCTGCCAACCATTGAAATCATTTTGCAAAGGCGCATAGGCATAAAGTAATACTCAAGTATTTTAATGCATAAATAAAACCATTAATGTAGGGCAGGGTAGGGTAACAGTAGTTAATGCCAATAGTCGGTAGGTATCTCTAAGGGTTTTTTACTATTAACACTTACTTCAGGATATTCGGTGATTAGATCTTCCTCTTGCTGCCCTCGCGGTCAAAGCAGCAAAAAAAACTGTTAATCTATGCGTTAGTAGTTAATGCCCACAGTCGGTAGATATCTCTAAGGGTTTTCCACAATTTTTTTTTTATTTCACGATATTCGGTGATTAGATCAAAGCAGCAAATAAAACCTTTAATCTTTGACTTAAGTTAAAAGTAGTTAATGCCAACAGTCGGTAGATATCGATAAGCGTTTTCCTCTATAAACATTTACTTCACGATGTTCGTTAATTAGACCTTCCTCTTGCTGCCCCCGCGGCCAAAGCAGCAAATAAAACCTTTAATGTATGACTTACGGTAACAGTAGTTAATGCCCAGAGTCGGTAGGTATCTCTAAGGACTTTTTCCTATGAACATTTGCTTCACGATGTTCGATGATCTTCCCCTTCCTGCCCTCGCGGCCAAAGCAGCAAATAAAACCTTTAATGTATGACTTAGGGTAACAGTAGTTAATGCCCATAGTCGGTAGATATCTATAAACGTATTCCTCTATGAACATTTACTTCACGATCTTCGGTGATTAGATCTTTCCCTTCCTGCCCTCACGGCCAAAGCAGCAAAAAAAACTTTTAATCTATCACTTATGGTAACAGTAGTTAATGCCCAGAGTCGGTAGGTGTCTCTAAGGATTTTTTCCTATGAACATTTACTTCTTCCCCTTCCTGCCCTCGCGGCCAAAGCAGCAAAAAAAACTTTTAATCTATGACTTAGGGTAACAGTAGTTAATGCCCATAGTCGGTAGATATCTATAAACGTATTCCTCTATGAACATTTACTTCACGATCTTCGATGATTAAATCTTCCCCTTCCTGCCCTCGCGGCCAAAGCAGCAAATAAAACCTTTAATGTATGACTTAGGGTAACAGTAGTTAATGCCCAGAGTCGGTAGGTGTCTCTAAGGATTTTTTCCTATAAACATTTACTTCACGATGTTCGGTAATTAGACCTGCCCTCGCGGCCAGGTTCGTTCCTGTCTACTAACCGGGGCCAGGAGTATCATTCTTAATTCGGAATTAGTGAATTAGTGAATTTTGAACTTCTTTCAAGTGTGGCTGATAAAAAAATACTCTGGCATTCAATTTTTAATGGATTTTTTTGAAAAAACAAATGTTTTCAAAAATTCCACATATTTCGCCAAAACATGTTGCTATACATTTACAGTTGAAATATCGACTCAATCGGATAAGAATAGAGGCATGTCAGAGGTACAGCCCAGAAGATCATTTTTCAAGATTTGCATTTTGTTTTCAAATAATAATTTAATAAATTTTCTTTAACTGTCTCAGGGAATATTGTTAAGAGCAGATTTCTCTACATCTGCGTATGATTGTCAATTTCTTCAAGAAGAAGAGAGACAATCGGAATCGTTACGGATTGTAACCCACTCCTTCGATTTCACCCATAGTAACTCGTTGCAAGATCAGTTGGATTTTCTATCGTTTAGTCATCCTGTGGATTTTTGAACCTATTCGATTTCCATCTACGTGAACGTGTCAGTAAACTATTCTCCATATTGCTTCGGTTTACGCTGTCATATCCCAGGATAGACTTATCCTCTCTAAGTCTCTTTTCAACACTTACAGCTCCTCTAAATTTGTTGTGTAGACGGATGACGACGGATTTACATTTTTTTTCTTTTCAAGCTTACACCCGTCTATTCTGACAATTCGGTTAGAAAAAATTGCGTAAACTTCCCGATATCTATCGGTTTACAAGTTCGCACCAGTCAAATGTGCTGACTTCGCCAAAAATTCATCTCCTTGCCTTTGCCACTGTCTACGTTTCAAAATACTACGAGAGGCTGCCATACATGCTAAGCCACAAACTAATCACTACTCTAAACTTTTGTCACACGGGACCAAAATAGAGGACGGCGTTGACCACCGGGATGTGAAAAACATCTGTAAACAATTTTGTCCATTATTTTAGTTGATCTTCTGCATATATATTTGAGGAACTTCCTCATCATTTCGCCTTCGCAGCACAATGTTGCCCCTTAGGCAAGCATCGAGTGTACATAAATAGTCTCGCCATAGCCGCAATTAAATGAAGACTTAAAAACAAGCTACAAAATTGATGCGTTTTTTGAAACACAAGCACATGCACACAAATTTAAATAATCCATTGCTGATGCATGCGACAGCATTAAATCATAAGCTTAACTAATACGAATGCATACTAACTTTCGATTTGACAATTTTGTGTATGAATCTGTGTTCGATATGTGAAAACATAAAAAAAAAAATTGTGCAAAAATATATAAAGCCTTTGACATATTTAAGCGAGGTAAGTAAAAGAGTTATATTCGTTTTGCGGCGAACTTTCATTGCTTGCGCACTCATACCATTACATAAGTCATCTAAAGTACTCTAATAATTGTCGATGTCACAGTTGAGCGATCGGAGATTATTAAAAAATTTGTGAGCTTAACTTAAAGCGTAAATATTTTTACCAATCATTTTTGTTTCATATTTCTTAGAAAACGTAGGTTACCTTTTTGTTTCTTTTCGCTTTTTGTAAGCGCTGTGGTGGACGAATCGGGACGACTTTCCAGGAAAATCTCTATGAAAAACAATATAAACGCATTGGTTCAGATAAGTGTTTTGCAAGTGCTTGTAACTTATGAGATGCCTGAAATGTTGTCGGAAAGATGGACAGACATGATAAATATTTGATAGAAAGTTTCAAGAAGGCAAGAACATATGTATTATAGGTTACTCTTCGCAAGTGATACCTCACTCAAAACAATGGCACCAGCATAGGAATGTATCTGAAGTAAAGAAGAGAGCTAACTAGAGTAACTGTATATTACTTAGGATTGTATTAAAATAATTAATAATTATAGTAATAGTATGTGAAAATAGAGAGATGACTGAATGGACATACAGACCTACATCGGTTAAAAATGTTTCGCTAATCAAGAAGATGCGAACTTAGACATCCAAGGCGTTCTGCTGGGTACTACAAGCGACAGAATGAACTGTGAGACCTTTTCCGACCCTTTCCTTTGGCTGGGGCAGCTCAGCGGCCCAGGGAAGGAAAGCAAACACAAGAAAATTTATATTTGCAGGCACTTGGTTCTTCTTTTATTAATTCATTACATTTCGTAAATTTCATCAGAGTTTATAAATTGGCTTCTGCTGTCCTTCTCTTCGTTTTCTCTCAATCACTTTTATTTAATCGCGATATTCATTTACCGATGTTCATGAAACTAACTCGACTCCCTGGCGCGAGAGCCAAACTTCGACTTCTTGCCGGCTCGAGGGCCCAGCATTGACTGCCTAAAACTAACTTTCTCTAGCCTACTCGTAACCTACACTTATTCTATCTTATGCTATCCCTAATCTATTCCTGAACTATTTCTTATTCCGTTCCTAAGCTATTCCTAAGCTATCACTTATTCTATTCCTAAGCTATTGCTAAGCTATTACTTATTCTATCACTCATCTATTCCTAAGCTATTACTTATTCTATCTTAAGCTATTCCTAAGCTATCACTTATTCTATTCCTAAGCTATTGCTAAGCTATTACTTATTCTATTACTAATCTATTCCTAAGCTATTACTTATTCTATCTTAAGCTATTCCTAAGCTATCACTTATTCTATTCCTAAGCTATTCCTAAGCTATTACTTATTCTATTACTCATCTATTCCTAAGCTATTACTTATTCTATTCCTAAGCTATTCCTAAGCTATTACTTATTCTATCTTAAGCTATTCTTATTTTAGCACTCCCCCTCCCCAGAGACGGAGAGTCCGCGAGGCCAAAACGAGGGTACGACTTTGGGTCCTCACAGAACTTAATATTTCCTTACCCTTAGCGTCGTATAAAAAACGCATGTGTGTGTGTGTGAATAAAATGCGATTATCATCTAAAGGACTATTTTCCGATTTCTTTTTGCTAAACCTTTCAAGGGCAACTGACAGTTGCACTTTCGACATTGCTTTTCTTAAGAAACCTCACACTTACCTCAACTCATCGAACTTATGCTTTAGGACAACGGTTCGTGTAAACAATTTTAGCATTTTTTCCTTTCATTTCTATTCTTATTTTTCGAAGGAAAGCGAGTAAGATTTTCAAACCAAAACTTTGGCTTACTTGATTGCTTTTACTGCAATGTTAATCTATTCCACATATAGGAGAGAGTGACAGCTAACTGTTCAACACTTGTTCAAAATCAAAATCCCGTGTCTCTAAAAAAGGCAAAAACAAAATCCTTCGTTTTGGAACTTTTACTAGGAATCCGAATTTTGCATGTGATGTGACTGCTCACACTATTAGTCCTTACCTCTGTCACGACTCGAGAAATAGTCTTTTTTTTCCAAGATATTCAGCTACAGTCTTATCGTAAGGTTCGACAATCACTACAGAATCTTATCGTAAGTTTCGACAACCACTGCACAATCTTAACGGAATTTCAACAACGATTCTGTTTCTCTCCTCTTATTGTTCGCAAAGCTAACAACGATTCTCTCTCTCTCTCCTCTAATTGTGCACTAAAATTGGATTTTATTTCAAAGAAAAACTAAATATTTATCCTGCACCCTACACCATTTTTCGATGTAATCGCAGGAGTGGATGAAGTAAGAAGGACTTCACGGCAAATACATTTCGAAATTTACGAAATTTACGAAATTTTATTGTCAAGCAAGCTTCACTTCTACAATTAATAATAAAAACATTCAAACCGACATTCAAACATCAATTCATTACATTTTCCATGAATTTATTAATAAACAAGAAATTGATAAAATATTTAAGATTCTATTACATTAAGAGCTTTGACTGGTGTGTTCCATAAGCATACGATTACTTACATACATTGTATTGAATTGATTATAGAAATTTATATATTTATTATTAATTGAAGTGCTTATGATGTAAGCTTCGATACAAAAACTATATTAACAGCAACTTTAAAATTTGCAATAAAATTTCTTACAATTAATTATTTTATTATATAAAATAGTTTATATAAAATTTCCATCTTATGGTTAATCAAAACTTAATGAGTTGAAATTTTATCTCAAGCTTATGTATATTTAAAGTAAAGTGAAGTGAAGAGAGAGAGAGAAAAAGCCACTTAAACTGTGTTTGTTTACCAAAAATAATATTTATTTCATAGGAGGGAAAAAGAAAGAGACAAAGCATAAAAACAAGGAAAATTATTAATTCAAATAAATTTTCTTTTGTTTTACCTATGATTTTCCCTACATACACACAAACACATGCACATGCATGCATGCATGCATTACGGCTTAGAAGTTGCATTAGAAATGCATTGCACTCGGACCGATGATTGTTAACAAGTTTACATTCATCGACCATTCATAAAGTTTATTAAGACCATGCAAATAATAGATACGCTCAGGGCAGATATTCGGGTCAATTTTATCGTTCTAATGACTGGTTAACCGCAATATATATATGAAAAAAAAAAATCACTTTACGATTAATTGAAAAGCATTGTTTAGGTTAACCATCGTTTAAGTGACTATAAAGTAAATTAATTTAATTGGAATAATTATGTACTTTAACGTAAGGTGAACCCAACAGACCGAGACCGATATGGAAAGAAATTCAAATATCTTGCAAATATGAAGAAAATTCTTAGCAAAGAAAAACATTCATTTCTTCTAAATGCTATGAAAAGCAAAGGAAATCGATGGCGTAGAAAAGTCCTCATCTTTCCTCATGTATACCACGAGACTAGGGCGAGGTTGCTTTAAAATTGAGAATCAATTCTTCCATGCACTAATGGGTACTTTATATAATGTAAGGCCCCACAATTTAGGCTCACATGTCGCATGTGTGAAAAAAGCGTGAAAGAGTTGCTCGCTTTATGTTTAGATTGTGGGAAAAGTGCAAATCGACAGGATACGCATCAACGGAAGGAGCCGTTTCTGCATAAAGCAGATGATTTGATTTCTATTTACAAGCAACTGATTGCATTATCTTTCATAATCAGTTGATTTTATCAATCAAACACACACACAATCAAATGGTTTCATTACCTTCGAAAGTCATCTGATTTGATTCGTAATCCATTTCCTTCGCTTTCGAATGGAAGGCATGCCATCTGGCACTTTCGATTGTCAAGGTTAAGCTAAAGAACGTTTTGTTCACCGGCCTGCTAAGAGCGGTAGAGAAGACCAGAAACTGTGGAATAAGAAAAACGAGATGTACTTTATAAAATCAAGTTAATACAACGTATGACGGGAGACGTAAATGGGACCTTCATGTCATAAGGCGGCAATAGCAAAAAAAAAGGACTAAGAAATAAACAGAAATAAATCATCGTTGTAAAGACGATACAAGCGTGTGCGAGTGAGTGGACAGAAATTGTCAGAACATGACATACCATGGTTATGGCATATGGATCAATGGTGCCATCGAAAATGAATTTAAGGATGTCGCATAGCCTTCCCTTGGAGTTAAGTTAAATTCCCTCGATGCGACACCAAATTTAACTTAACCGAGCTTTGAAATTTATCATAAAACTCGAGATCATCTATTGACCAGTAAGAGCTTATCTATCTATCAAATTCAACCGAAATCATTTCCTCTTTCAATTCATTCAATTCATCCTAAGAAAGTAAGTTTTTCATATGAAACTCTATAGAGCCGATAAACTAACCTAAAAAACTAACCTAGCATTACATGAAATCCAAATTTGAGTTCTACTCTTTCTACTTAAACTTATCTCGGGCTTGAATTAGTTGTAGCATTATCGATCTGTCGCACTCTACCGTAATTTACAATTTACGCTAAGTTTACATAACATTTCAACATAATGTGGCACCTAACCTAGTTAAGATAACCTAATTTAGTTGTAACCCACATAGTCGTAATTCTAGCAAAAAAGCATTGTTTAGGTTAACCATCGTTTAAGTGACTGTAAAGTAAATTAATTTATTTGGAATAATTATGTACTTTCACGTAAGGTGAACCCAATAGACCGAGACCGATGTCCTTAATGAATATGGAAAGAAATTCAAATATGTTGCAAATATGAAGAAAATTCTTAGCACAGAAAACACACATTTTATGGTATTAATTGCTTAAGTTAGTATTAAATTATTTATTATATAAGATACTGACCCTACCTCAATTCGGTCAAAAGTAAATCAGAAGTAAGTCAAAAGTAACTCAGAAGTAACTGAGAAGTAATTTAGATTTACATTAATAAATAAAGAGTTTATTTTAATCAAAAGACTTTTAATTTTGTGCGAACTCACTACATAGTAAACAGGTAAATGAAAAGTTAGGCTAAGTTGAAATATTATGGTTAACCTAAGGTAACTCGGTCTAGGTTATCCAGTGATCGCTTATACAATTATAAAAGTATACCAGTTAATCAAAGAGTCTTGGGCGATAAGAGCAAAAAATTAAATGAAATTTTATGCCAGAATATTTGGCTAAATCAATAAAGGCACATATTTGCTTCTTCTTATATATCCTATCAAAATACTTAGTTGAGCATAGCAACAGATGTTTACAAAATAAGTAAAAAGTTATCTACGGTTTAAGGCGAAAAGCAGATACCTGTAAACTTAAGCAAGTCGGAAAATCCATCGGTATAATTTGTTCGCACACGTCACCATGGGAATTAACACACATTTACATTTATAAATAAATTTACTTTTATTTGTATACATATAGTGAAAAATATCTCATTAAAAAATTCTACACAAGTCTCTTATGCCTTAATATGAAAACCACGAAGTTTTTATAATTTTATCATTTTTGTTTCCTCCTACGAAAATCACAGATCACATGCTGTAAATCTGCAGATTATAATTATATATAAGATCGTTTTTGTCCTAAAACGAATGAATACGAAATCGAAAATACCTATGGAATGAAAAGATAATTTAGAAGAAAATACTCAGGTCAACGTGGTTTTATATAATTTTCTTGGAAATGGACTTCCGGGGAAGCTGTAAGCATATCTCCTATAAGAAGATCCGTTACCAGTGGAAACTTTTCTTTCTATTTTTTAAAGATTTACAAATTTTTTGAATATAAATTAAAGAGCATTTTTAAAGTCACAAAAAATTGTTTGTTATCACAGTGAAGAAAGAACTATTTATTTGTCCATGACAGTATATCCGGCTCAAATGTCTGATAATTCTTCATAACAAGTTGTAGACTATTGATGACATACGTGATGATCTTGCAACTCTAAAAATAACTTTAAACTTCAGACCTCCGTTTACGTCCCTTTAAATGCGATAATAAACAGGAATCTACAGTCTTTACGATTTTTCTAAGTTGCCAGAGAAAAAGAGTTGCTAAAAACACTTCCATCTCGATTGGAAATTCTTAGCGGAAGATGGTAAACAGAAAAATTAGAAGGAACCATGCTGTAGAACTTTATTTGTGAAAAGAAGTAGAGGCAATATTGGTTCTCCAACTTGGAATTGGGAGAGGGGAACTCTCGGAATGAAGGACTGATTAAAAAATTAATTAATTTACTAAGTATTTAATGCGTAGTACTCTGACTGCTGCAAAGAGACTCACACAACAGGTATACGCCCCTTCGTCGTTGCTGTATATAATAAATAAATCGCATAAACCCATATATGCACACACACACACACACGCACAGACAGAGAGGCAAGCAAGAACTAACGAAAGTTTTAATAAATGTTCATATGCATCGTTAGTGAATTAAAAAACGGTTTAATATGATGCCAAAGCATTTTACAGTGCGTGGGTAATGTGGTTGTCGTTGAACATGCAAAAAAAAAAAAAAGTACACTTTCTACTCTTTTAAGCAGACAAGTAACTACCTATCATCTACACACTGGCATCGAGAAGCAAACGAGCATCCATATCCACACAAACACTTTATCTTACGCGTTAACAAGGTGTTGAGATGATGTCAAGCAAAAGTTTTGTAATGACATGAAACATGAAAACTTCTTCTTTTTCTTCTTCTTTCAATGCGTGCTCTTTTCTTTAAAAAGTTTATTTAGATTTTCTTCTTCTTCTTCTTATCTTTTTTGTTTTTTTTTTTTTTTTGGTAATTTTTCAATCACTTGTTTTTTTCCTCACTGTATACGCTTTCCATGGCTTTCTTCGTTTAATTTTAATAATTCTTGAGTTGTGTTCTAGTTGTGTGTGTGTTTTTCGAAGAAAAGAATATCTTCGATATGTAAATATATTATTTTGGTTGTTGATTGTGAGCATGATATTGCACAAAAGTTTAAGCACGAAGAACAAGAAAATGTTGTCGTTTAGAACAATGATCGTTTTTTAATAAGCAGCAGAAAAAATATTTCCATGAATCTTATAAACGGAAACGGAAGTTACACCAGAATCACGTTATTTTGCGTATGTATGTATGTATGTATGTATGTATGTATGT
>KK502563.1:530224-540475 GCA_000688735.1 Glossina austeni
ATATATGAATATATATGTATATATATGAATATATATGTATATATATGAATATATATGTATATATATGTATATATATATATATGTATATATATGTGTACATATGTATATTTATGTATATATATGTATAACAACGAGCTTGACCACAAGAGCCTTCCATTCTCATAACCTCGTTGTTCCCATTATCAAACAAAAACAATGTTCTAACTAATGCAAGACAATTTCCCTGATTACCGTAAGTAGTTTATGCCGTAAATGTGATACTCATTGATTGTCCATGTTTCAATTGACCTTTCCTATCGCCCAATAAAGGCGCGGAAGTAAATTTCTTTATTTGATAAAGAATTGTTTGTAGAAATCCAATTTTCATTAAGTTTGTCTTCTCAAATAAAGGCTATATTAAGCTCACGCTGATGTGTTAGTCTGACATCTGTTCATATATTTTTTGACCATTTCGAAGACATATTCAAGACACTTTGCACACTGACTTATTTTGGAGCAAAAGATGGATGGTGGATAGGAGCATTTTTATGACCCCTTTCCACATATAACATTTCTTAAAAAAAGTGTTATACGAAAAGAAGTGAGGACATTGTACTCGGCCGAGCCCTAACATCAAATGCCTTAAATCTCTTAATACAGTTAGTCCATAGAATAACTTTTCAGAATGGGAAGTGTTAAAAGAGTGCTTCAAAGAGAATCATTGTCAATAGCGTTCACGCTTGGCCAAAGACACGTCGATGGACAAAATTTCATCAAAGTGTCTGAAAAGTTACGACTTGCAGGTTAAACATAAGAAAGCAAAACAGGCAGACGAAGAGAAGAACAGACCGGTATAATAGAAGACGAGTGTATCTCAAGTCTTTCAAGATGTTACATACATGCGCACAAACTTAATATACCCTTGTACCCCAAACGTTTTAGGGTGCAACAATGTTGCGATTTTTAGCCTTGGCTTACTAAATAAATCCGGTGCATTTGGATGGAAGGGGAATAGTTTTTCGAATCGCCTAACAAGTGAACGGGGGGTATATATGGCAACAACATACAAATTTTAGTATCTTAAGATAAAATTTGATTCGGAATAACGAGTTTTCGGACTCCTTCCCCTAAAGTAAAAAAGTAAGTCAGTATATAACCAAGCATATGGCAAAAGTACCTGAAGAATAATAAATTTTTTAAAAAAGAAATTTGCATTAAGTCGACTCGTCCGCCATTGCGTAAAAAGATTCTCATGGAAAGCCAGCATTTCTAGGATAACGCGTTATAAGTTTGACTATTTTATGACCAAAAGAAGTAAAAAAGAAATTATGTAAGATTTGTCCAACTCTAGCCTTTCAATTTATTTTAATGATATCGTAAAAGTGCTCTAAAGCTTATTAAATATAAGTTTAACGTATTTTGATGTCATCGAATTCGATTAATTTATCTCAAGCAAAAACCCTACGAAACATTTCTCCTTATTTTCAAATCATTATCACCAAATACCGATGGAATTAGACGCCAACCTAATATTGCATCACAAAAACAAATACAGTCAAAGAGAAGAATGGCTATTAACTGCCCCGTAAGTATGGAAAATGTTGTTGAATTTCTCTTGTATTTGTTTTTTTTTTTTTTACAATTTTATATCGATGGTCGTTTATTTTAAAAACCTGCTTGAACCGACAGCTTCTCTATTACATAAGGAAAGTTATTACACCACTCAACAGAATTTTAAATTTTCTTGTTTTCATTATAAAACATGAGAATATTTGTTTGGAAAATTTTTAACTTCACATAATAATGCAAAAAAAAGAAATTTGTTTTTTAATTTTTATTTGTTAATGTCACGTTTGTTTCTCGTGTTCTCGTAACAAATTTATATACAATGAATGGCTGGCTGGCTGGCTAGCTAACTAAGTGTATTATGTAACTACTTTGCATCGTTACACGAATATTTCAACTTTTCTTGCTCTGTATGCATAACGCAATTAAAGTCTTCACCATTACTTATCATGCTACAATAGTGCAGATTCACTTACTTGCTAACAAAGCAATGGCGTTAGCTATGTATGTAAGAGCACATGTATGCTGTTTCTTAACATTCTTTAGATCAGGTGGAAATATGTTCATTTCACTTATGTGTGCATAATAATATGTGCTCCTATATAAGCACATTCAAGTGTTACTATGTCTACATACATATGTATGTATGTATGTATTGTTCAATTTGTATTCAATTTAAAAGGCATTTAATCATTTTCAAAATATTATAGAGTACAGAACGTATACGTAACTTTTTCAACTATGCTTTATTACGTGTATGTCTTGCATGGACGTAGAAAATACATTTGAAGAGCTTTTATAATATCACTTATACGCCACAGTAATTGATATTAAACTCAGCTGAGAACAATGAATATTATCTTGAGTGCACACATACGCACATAAGCATGCATACTTATTCGAAAATGTTGCTAATATTACTACAAAGAAATAATACGCAGATGATGCATTGCTTTAATCTTTTTAGGTTTATTTTAAATTAGGAAGAAATTAGGGAAAGAGGAAGAACCCGAAATCCGGAATAAAAAAGTGTGTAAATCGATAATATGCTTGTACCGACAACATAGTATTTATAGATAACGTCCATGTGGCATTTTTTTTGAATTGTTTATTAGACTGGCCAGAAAAATATTGCCTCCCAAAACCCCCTCAGAGTTAAACTACATGAAAGGTAATGCAAAATATCCAAAAGCGGTATAAGTTGTTCGCACAAACACCAGCAGGATCTATATCGAATTTCTGTCTCATCGTCAGGAATTTAAAATTTGCGTGTTTGCGGAGAGCTTTCACTGATTTTTCAACACGAATAACAACAGAACATGAGATAAATTAAAGTTAAATGACACGAGCTACATACATACTTCTGCATAAACAATGGACGGAAGTATACACTTTTAAGAGACCGATAAAGGGGTATGCATTTTACGAAAGTGCTTATTAAAAATCACGGTGCCACCGTTTTCCGATGATTTTTGTGAAAAAAACGCGTATTCAAATATGAATTTCACGATAGCCCTCATAAAGATCCAAGTGGACGGACATACATACATGTTACGACAGAGCTTACGAAGTATGCAATGAAAGAGTATACTAGTGTATAAAGAGATAAGAACGTACCGACATACATTTAACGAAGCTTATGAAGAAGCTCCTGAATGACTATGTTCGTCATTACATCACTTATGGGCAGCCCAATGAAGGAGCACACGTTTTATGAAACCATTCGCAAAAAAACATGTGGCCGAAAATGAATTTTCCGATTGCTCTTATGAATACAAGGATGGAGGGACATACGTACGTTATAACGGCGCTTACGAACAGACAGATAGAAGGGCATACCTTCCATGACAGCACTTCTGGAAACACCAACGAAGAAGGAACACACATTTTACGGTAGCACTTATGAAAATACAGATGGATGAACGTGCACTTCTTGACCGCACTCATGAATGGAGCTACAATTAGTAATTCACGTAATTTTCGTCGCGTTAAAAGAAAGCTGCAACTACTCAATAAACATTAACATATGGACTGAGCATTAAAAAATAATAGACTATCCACCGCTAGCCTATTTACCTGCGCTTAAGATTTTTATTTTTTGTTACTTTTTTTTTGGTCTCTCTAACACGTCCGAAGGGCCCCCTTTTTTATCCAAGTCGATTGGTTGTTCTAAGCTATAAAACATCTCTTAATAGAGTTTTTAGAAAAATTCGAAACTTTCACAATAAAGCGAACGAAAATGAAAATCATTTTT
Organism: Glossina austeni; assembly: GCA_000688735.1. NCBI lineage: Eukaryota > Metazoa > Arthropoda > Insecta > Diptera > Glossinidae > Glossina > Glossina austeni. Next base: position 534,024 of record KK502563.1, read on the forward strand.
CAATTCAGTCAGTCATCAGCTATTTTTGCTTAATGACTTAGAGAAATTCTTTTTGTAAATTATACCACACAAGGATACGCAGGCTTTTGTAACTTAATTATCTAATTACATAATAAAATGCTATATACTCGATATTAATCCAGTCATTGAAGGCCAAGGCATTATCTGCTTCATTGTTAAGTTCGTTAAAATATTAAAAATCGTTAAAAAAGGAAAAAAGAAAAAGAAAAAAAAAATACAGCAACAGTACAAAGTCTCTCTGAGTAATGGCCAAATTGTTCGATGAGAAAAAAAAATACTAATGTTTGTTTGTTCATCCGCACAAGATAAGCACTAGTGCAGTCATAGTGTCATTCATGACTGTTGACTTGATTTATGGCTTAAACAAAAATGAAAATTTATTGACTATTGCGAGCAACAATAGCAGTTATATTAATAGCACAAAAAAAAAAAAAAAAAAAAAAAAAAAAAATTATTCGCCATGCGAAACACAAGCACACTTGTTACGCTTCTGTATTTGCCTCGAACTCATCGCAGCCCGATAAATGAGAGCAAAAAAAAAAAGCATTAGAAAAAAGTCGGAGAAATGGATGGCTGGCTCATGCATTTAGAATCCGTATATAGTCAACTGGAATTAATAACAATTAGTATAACAATGATTGGGGCCTTGATGCGCACTCACACACACACACATGCACACACATTCAGACAAGGCAAGAATAGCAAAACAATATGAAGCAATACATTCATTAACACAGACAAAATGCGTACAAAATAAATTAATAGAAAAAAAAAAGGTAAACAATTATGATTTTTAGTTATCCGAAGGCTTCTATAATAAACTATTATCCGCCTGAGTGGCCAAGCAGGCAAAGGATCTTAATGGTCAATGATTCAAATCTCAAATGCGATAAAATTTTTAATAAAAATCCATTGCCTTAGATGCCAGATGCTTTAAGAATTTCGTCTTAGAATTGATTTCTCTGGCTAAAGCATTAATAATAATAATAATAATAATAATAATAAATGTTAAAAATCGTGCGAAAAAGTTTTTAATTCGTCATAATGAACAACGAAAATAAAATGTCACTTAAAAATATTTATCGTTGCGTTTAACATAAAATGTGGGCTGATTGACTGACTGCCCATCTGCCTATTATTTAGTAACAGCTCGGTAAACGACTGACTGCCTAACAATTCCGACTGAATGCCTGATTGTCTTCTGTATTCATCTCTTCATCTTTTTAATGTGTGTTGTGTTGTGTTGTGTTGTTGCTATAATTTCCGCCATTTTCAATATGAATTTTATTGCTTTCAATTGAAAAATCATACCCCGGGGAGTATTTGTGTGTTGTGAGCCGTAAACAATACTTAAGCATTTTTGCACAACGCTCTACAGCGCTGTATGTTATGTTTTGCTTCGACTTTCGAACGTTTGCAAAAATGAATAAATCTATGCTTGATTTCATCGTCAGCCCAAATTGTTGTTGATAAAATTATTTGTCGCAATATATCCCATAATATACGATTATTTAGTTTTCTCTATTCATGCATGTGTATGTTTATATCTACGGTGTGTGCATGGCTTTTGTGGCGTTGATGTAGATGCGCGCACATCTACATTTGCCTACCTGTGCTAGATGACGATATAAAATGAAATTTAACAAATTGTTAAATTGCGAAAATTTTGTCCTGATTTATTATCCACAAGGGAGCCTCTGACTTTCCTCTCTTATAATAAATAATTTTTGTTTATCTCTTAATAAAAGTCTTTTTTGTAATATTTTGGTAAAAAAATACTCTTAGATATCTGTAATAATAAGCCAGAGAATATCCATTAAAATGCATTTAAAAGTAAAAAATGACATGATGTGAATGAGATATGACCGTAACACTTTACTTGAGCGGATCGGTCGGTCACTTTGTCCAAATATTAAAAGCATTTAACTTAGAAATTCTTTTGTGAAGAAAACATATTTTATTTCGTTATTTCTTAGCATTCACTCTCTTCTGCGTTACAAGTACTGGAGAGTAGCTCTTGGAATCTTTTTATACACAGATGGCTCAAAATCTTGTTGTCTGCCACCTGCTTACGCCGTGGTAGATGCTTCAGGACCGGTTCTTCTCAATCACATATTTCACGCGAGTGCTTCAACTTTCACAACGCAGAAGCCAGAGCTAGCGTTCACGCTGCAAACCTTTCCCAGACAAACTCAAAACCGTCATTGTTACTGATATTTTGTCTGCATTAAAAGCTATACGGAATCCTTTGACCTCAAGATGGAACACAGTCAACATATTAAGGAATATTAGCACAGCATTAAAATTCTTTGGGTATTAAGTCATATCAGTTCATTGAGAAGCTGATCGAGCGGCGAAGTATGCTTCTTCTGCACCTCTAATTGTGGATGATGTCATGGCAAAGTTCAATCTTCCTTCAAAGATACATTGGAAGAAAAGTTAAAGAGAAAATTATAGAAGGAAATCTAAAGGAGGAGGAGGAAGAAAATCTACAATAACATCATCTCTTCTATTAACCCTCAATTAACTCCACCTTTATATCCAGCAAATGTTGAGAAAATCAAGATCCAAACATTTTCGCCTCTTTCTTGGCCATACAATTGCAACTCACCAAAGGTATTTTAAAGACGTCTTCCTTCGAAATTGTGGCAATTGTGGACAAATTCTCACTAAAACTCACTTTCTCTGTGACTGCCTTAACTTCTCTTTGGCTAGAAGTATTGCATTTGGAGCGACTAATCCTATGGGCAGAACAGAATATCACCACACTTGATAGATTACTTTGTTAAAACTATTAGGCTCAATATCTACTGTACTTTTATAAGTTAAAGCCGATAGCCTGTGTTGCTAGTGCTCAATGTCTTTTTTTTTTTTTTTAGTCTAAGAAATTATTTCATGGGTATAAAATTGTAGTAATAATGAATCCATTACTCGTTAATTCCGGAATAGATGAAATTAGTTACCGAATTCGAGTGTTTTCAACTTTAATTAAATTATCCATGACCCCACTATTCGATTACATAGCCTTCGACAGACCTTCTGTGCGAACCATCAAAAGTCAAAGATTTCCTCTCCAATGGGAAAAGGTTTTGCATGCCTTCAAACATTTGATTGGAAAAGTCCTCCCCTATATAAGAAATAGCTGCAAAAGTCGTAGCATCAAGAACGAGATTATACTATCGTTCCTCTTCTTCCTTCCGGCTCTCTTAAGCAGAAAATATTATTTTCAACTACTACCACACGATTAGCATATCATCAGTCCGTAGGAATCCTAGGAATCCGTAATGGACGTAATTATTCTTCATTAAACTCACTACATAGACTCTCCTAGGGAGAGCTTTTTTTTAAACGTCTTATTGCCCATAGGCAGAGCTTTTTTTTAAACGTCTTATTGCCCATAGGCAGAGCTTTTTCTTAAACGTCTTATCGCCCATGGTTTTCTCAGCTTCCCATAAAAATTGAAGTTTGTTCTCCGTATTGCTTGGCAAATTGCAATGCGTACAAGAATTGTTAAAAATTATTTGCAAGAATAGAGAATCTACTCGGGCAACTATTCGAACATGCGAGATGCGAGGCCTGTTTCCATTAAACGGCTTCGCAAATAAGGAAAGTTTTTGATTTTAATTAAGTTGTTTCTAAAATAGATTTTCATCGGGAAACTATTCGAGCATGCGAGATGATGGCCTGTTTCCATTAAACGACCTCGCAAATAGGAAAAATTTTTGATTTTAAATAAAGAAAATCCACCAGTTATTCCTAAAAATACACTTTCATCCACAAAAACGAGCAGTTTGTTGTGGTTTATGGGCTGTAGGTGTATACGGATCGTACTTTTTTGAAAATAAAAATGACTTTGTGACTTACCATCCACGAAGAACGCCACAGGAATATGAAAAATAATTTTTTATGGTATGAATAAGAAGATTTTCGTCTAGAACGCTATGTGGTTTCAAGATGATTATGCGAGACACTGCACTACATTTCGTGACACAATGAATGTATTAAGAGTAATGGAACAATGATCGTGTAATCTGCAATAATGCCGATGTCAAATAGCTAGCAAGATAATGACTTGTAACTCCACTAGACTTTTACTTTGGGATTATATTAAGTGTCATTAGTTTATTTCAATAAATCGCAAATTCTCAAAGGACCTAAAACCATAAAAACAGACAATGTGTCAAAGTAGCTAAAAAATGGTGTTTCAGAATCAAATTTTTCCAAAAAAGCCAGAAACGTTTTTGTGACATGAAATCATTTGGTTTTTTAAATATCAGGTAAAGGTAAAAACAAAAAAATAAATGTTATGAAGTGCAGATGAAGATGCCTTCTGAAGATTTTTTCAAAGAGCAATTATAACGATCAAGATCTGATTAAAAATCAATTTTCACATGTATTTGTAAAGCTATAGCTACAGCTATAGTCTATAGCTTTTAGTTCTTGCTTTGGCTGTGTGATTTGCTTTACCTTTCCCATGACTGCTTTTTCTCTTTCGAGAGACACTTGTCTCGGTCTATAAGAAAGCAATTTTTAATACCTTACAAAACTATTAACAAGAATTGATTTCATCGACAAAACTAATTTGCATGAATTTTAATTTCTTTTCGTGAAAATAAACAAAAAAAAGAATTTTTGCTTAAAAGCTATTCAGAAGCTTTAATTATCTTGTAGAAGCCATGTAATGCGTATACAAAAAAAAGAAAAAAAAGAAGAAGAATTTGACAGATTTAGATAACTGGATAATAAATTGCAGGTAATTATATATAAAAATATTTTTTAATATTTTTCTCCTTCAATTTGCTTTTCGAACAAAATAAATCTTTGCGGGTGTGTGCGTGTAAGCATTAGGAAAACTTACTGATTATGGTGTCATAAATAAAATTGTAAACAAGTAGAGCAAATAATAATAATAACAACTCTGAGAAGACAAGCGAAGTAACATTTTTATCTTAAAAATAAAAAAAAATAACAAAAACTTTAATATAAGAATAGTTTGCTGAGAATTTAGAACTTTTATGTGGAACAACAACAACAACAACAACAACAACAACAACAACAACAAAAAGAAACCGCATTTAACGGCCAACGAAAACAAAATCGAAACTAAACCGAACAAAATACCACACAAACCATTCTCACTCTCTCCCTCTCTCTCTCTCTCTTTCACTTTGTAAACATTATTGTAAACTTACACAAATTAATATGATTGTAGTGGTAGGTGGTATGATATCTATCTATTATTATATAGACAGGCAGGGACACACAAATAGCACAAATTTCAATAAGAATTTTTAGCAAAAGTGTCGGCAGTGCGAGCGATAATTTTTGAAAGTTGAAAAGAAAGAAAACAACTCAGCAAATTAAAGTAAACTGTGCTCTATTTGCAATGAGTAGATACTGCATATATATTCTGGATCGCTTGACTTTGAACGCACTAACGCACATGATGAGCTCCAAGTGTTAACCATTGTCGATAACATTAGTTGCGTTATCTCTGCGATAGTCTAACAAATGTTCGAAAGTTTATAGCTTGTCAGCGTGGACGTAGTCCCCAAGAAAAAATCGCGGCCATGACGACCCGATTCTCTGAAAACCCATAGCTGAGCTGCCATTTTGATAAATTTTTTCAACGATTTTTAAAAGTTGAGAAATCCTAACCAGCTACATGATGCAACTGCAGACGGTACTGAATATAATCGCATCTAAAAATTAGACGAAATAAAGTGGAAATAATAATTTTGAAAGTATTGCTGTTAATGAAATATTAGTTTCGCTAAATGCTTTTTACTCATACTTAACACCACTACAAAGATAGAAAATGGATGTTATTTTTTTTTTTTTTATACATTCTCGCTCTGTAGATTTATGCGCACAAGATGCTGTCTAAAGTTATTCTGTTGATGGGAGTGGTACGAAAAATTACTAATGCAATAAATTACTCTTTAATTACAGCTGCTTGGGAAATGTTGAATAATGAAGAATAAAAAACCATTAAAATTTATGGGATATGAATTTTGTGCTATTTCTATATCCAAGACATGTCCACACCTTTCGGGTTGTCTTGCTTTTAATCAAATTTCTTATTTCAAATTTTCATGCTTTACATCAGTTGCAATAAGACCTTCGGGATCTATGCAATATCCAGAAGAATTGGAAAAAAAATTACACCCAATGATTCAGAATCTTGTTTGTCCTTCTCAAACCTCATTTTTGTGCTCAACTTGCTCTCGCATTCGAAATATTTTGATGTGCCTTGGTACAGTGATATTTTCTAATCGGCCAAATAAAGCCATATTTTGAAAAAGTCCTTATATGACTTTTAAGGCTTTTCAACGTATATCGGTAGAAAATGTTATAGTATTTTGATATATTACGTTGGGGAAAAAGAAATCCATTATTTTTTCGGTAGATGGCTGCACTGGTAGATTTCT
>KK502563.1:553770-572138 GCA_000688735.1 Glossina austeni
ATAATAATAATATTAATAATAATAATAATAATATTTCATTCAATTATTATTCAATTTAAATGAATTATATTATGACGGATCACAGCTTAATATTAAATCGGACCGAAACGTCTTATCGATATAGAAAATCACGCGACATTTCATTCTGTTCAAAAATATGTGAACTTGAAGACGTACGCCCACCTATCAGTAAATTTGCTGATGCAACAAAAGACACCAAACATATCGCTGTAGCATAAACGCCATTAAAAAAAGAAGAAGAATATTTTAGAATAATTTGCAAGCATTAACAAAAACCACAAACATATTGAAGTTGAAAGTTTGTATTTTATTGTGTCAACGATTTCCTGTTTATTTTTTATTCAAAAGTCGTTCACAATTTGTTGAATCAAGAGCACAAACACCTGGCAAACCAGAAAACTAATAAAAATTTCTATGAAAAATGTGAAAAACAAAATAAGGAAAAAAGAAAAAACACAAAGAAAGCGAAACGAGTTATGAATGCATAATTAAAGGTATTTTTTTTTTTCTTCTCTCTGATGAAAATTCTTAACAAAAGAAATGGAATTTTAGATTAATGGAATTTTGCATACACAAAGAGCAAGAAGAAGAAATTAGAAATAATGCAGCAACACAACTAAGTTCCCTCTATTATAACTAACGTGTATTTACTAAACGTGTATTTATTCAATAATTTTTTTCTTCTTCTTTTCTCTCTTTCTCTCTCTTTCTTTCTTGCACTTTTTTCAATAAACATTAGAAATGAAAAAATTTTATTAATTTATCAGACTAGGGTTGCGAAGCAGCGCCTTCATGAGATAAGAGATCCATTTTCTTGTTTCCTTTTTTTTTTTTTTGTTCCTTTATTTTAATCTAATATTTGTTGACACTTCCGTCTGCGAGTAGTAAGTAGTAAATGCCGAGTGTTCCGCAGATATCGCATTAGTAAGGAAAAAAAAAAAAAAAAAAGTTAAATTGCATTTGAATCCTTGACCCAGTTGCAAATGGTTAGATCTTTTTTTTTTTTTTTAATTTTCCCAAGTTTTTTTTTTTTTGCTTTATTTCTCTAAGTAATGTTTCATTTCATTTGCGCCAATGTCCTAGAAAACTTGTACTTGTTTTTTTTTCTTTGTCTTGTTTTGCTGCTGTACGGCGCTACTCGTGGTCCTTGCTGAAATCGTAATGTGATTAAGTTGAACAATAATAACAAACACACGACAAGAATGGAAGAAACGAACGGCAAAGCAGATATAAAATCCTATTCCACCAAAAACGTTTAACTTTTTGTTTAGCTGTGCTTTTCGTTTGCACAACAACCCTTTACACAGAGGGCTACTCAACTAGCTTTGAATCGACCCGAGGCAGCATTTTAACTGTTCTTACTGTTGTTTCTTGCTATGGTTTCAAAAAAAAAAACTCCTTTTTACATAGCGGTCTTATTGTAAATGAAATTTTTTTTCTATCTTCTTCATAGTATGTATGTATGTTTGTTTGCTTGTTTTGCATTCTTTGAATCTTGTTATATGTGTGTAAGTCGAAAGGCTTAACCGTCACTTTACTTAGTTTGCTATTGCGTATGCGTATTTTCTTGTTACTATAGTTATTATTAAATTTACTGCAACACTACGTACGAATTGCAAATTGCTGCTAAAGCACTGCTGACACTGCTGGCACCGCTGGCTTCAAACTCACTTAAGTTATTGGCTCTCAGACTCAGATGACTACTCTCCCCGATGCTGTTGCATTTTAAGGTTATTGTTTTTTTTTTTTTGTTGTTTCTGCTCTTGATTGGCTTTGGCGATGATGTCAGTCCGGGATGCAAAAATTACGTCTCGCTATGTAGCCTTTAATACCGTTTCGGACATTTAATATTGTAAGTGGCTTTTCGACGTGATGACAATGTCGCAACAAATGCAACATTTTAAGCACATGTCCTTCACAAAATACCCGCAACGTCAGACAGGCTTTCATTAACGGCCGCCATAAAATGTGCTGAATATCAAGAGACCGACAAATAGCAATTTCGTAACTGTCAGCGTATATAAAAAAAAAAAAAGAAGTGTTTTCATGTTACCAATTTATGAAAATGTGTTAATTAACGCCAACAAACTCTCTCGCTCTCTGTAAGAAAATGTGCAAGAAATATGAAAATAGAAAATAGTTTTTAAAATTATTCGAACATTTACATGCATTTTGCAATAGTAACGTTAAGCAGTTGCGAGTAGTATCAGAAAAGTTCATGGCCTTCATAGAAACATTTAAACCGGGTTTTCTTTTATTTTTTAGGCCAACTTTACTAAACCGAAAATGTTTCATGTTAATCGACAGTTTTTTGCTGCACTTTCGGTACAATGGAAGCCTTATATGCCACATCTACTCTACGACTTTTGGAATTCTGAAACTGAGTGATTTTCACAGACCGCTTTGCATTAGCAGGAGAGTTCTGCAGTGAAGAACCTTGTAGCCAGTTAGGGCAGGATGCGGACTATGCGATCTATGGGTCAAAGCTTCTCAGCCAAGTTTACTTAATTTTTAACGAGTCATTAAAAACCGGTGTGATCTGATCATGGCAGAGACAGAGAAGGCAACGCTTTTCCTTTTCAAAAATGCTGAACGCTTTATTTTCCTTGTTCTCTTTAAATGCATTGAATTTTTGCCGGCAGAACACGGAATCATTGGTCTGGACAGCTTGAAGCAACACAAGGTACATGATTCCCTTTTAATTCCAGCAAAAACAAAGACTGTTTAGGCAGCTTGATACATCTTAGATGACGATCCTTTCTGTACCTTATTATCCTATTATTGTTATCCTTTTTGTTTTTATATCCATCACCGAAGGATTTATCAAAACGTTTGCAACGACCAAAAGGAAGCACCAGAGACCCCTCAAAATATATACATTCTTGATCAGCGTCAAATCCAAAATCGATTTAAGTGTGTCTGTCTGTCCGTCTGTGTAATGTCTGTTGTAAACATTCTTCGGGCCGCAAAAATGATAAGACACATAAGATATTCTTGATCAGTAAGTTGATTTAGCCATGCCTGTCTGTCTGTGTGTCCATTTGGTGTGTGTTGTTGGCACTCTCTTGGTCGGAAAAATGAAGCTATCGACTTCAAATTTGGCAGAAACAATGGAAATTCTTGCACACAGATTGGTATTGAAAATGGGCCAAATCGGTGGAAGGATGCGCCCACAGCACCACGTAAACCCACATTCAAAAGGAATGAAAAATAGGTTTTTTGCTCATTACTCATAAACTGTAGCAAATAAATGCACAAAAATTCGAACACTTATCTTATAGGCGATGCTTTAGTATCTGTGTACAAAAATGGAAAAAATTGACCACGCCTACCCAATATTATAATGTATTAAAAAGTAATTGCTTTTTCAATACGCAGAAACAAGCTTCAAAAACCCCATAAAGCGTACAAATTCTTGGCCAGTTTCAAATTTGAAATGCACCTAAACATGTCCGCCTGTTCGTCAGTCCATCTGTCTGTTTGCGTAACTTTGTAGTATTTGTGGTAAACATTCTTTCGTTAGCGCCTACAAAATAGCAAAAAAAAACTGGGATTGCCTTAAACTTTTCAAAGGACACGCCTACAACACCCACATACCTCTACGGCAAAAACTTTTATTTTGAAAATAGAAGAAATCAGCTGCGCTCATGAGTATGAAAATTTTGTTCCTTTACTTTTTTTGTCTTTTTTTGGGGTAAACTGTTAAGGGGTACAAAAGATTCGGTCCCACCGAAACTAGTTTTCTTACTTGTTCATTATTCAATATCGACCAAACTAGGCAGCTGTAGATTAAGGGCGAGTAAGACAACTACCGATGAAGCATACGCTGGTTGCAAAACTCTGTCGATCATAAGATTGCTCTCGCGCAAGACGATCGAACTTAGGTGATATCGAGAACCAAAAATCGGTTCCAATTATTTCCTTTCCGTTTCTTAAAATTTTAGTTGTCATCCAAATTTGATTGTGAAAGACAAATAGAAAATGTTTAACGTCGTAACTGTTCCTCTTAATGATTATTCGACTTCTTCGCTATATTTTTGTTAAATTTCGTTATGCTAGACGTAGTTTCGCTTTCAACAAAATAATATTAAACAATTTTTGGATACTAAACTTTTTTCCATATAAATTTCCATAGGTTTCCAAATACCACAATTTTTAATTTCCTTAAAAGTGTTGATCACACCAACGCTTAAGCGGAAATTATTAATAATAACAATGAATTCGATATGACGGACGCAAAGAAAAACAAAAATAAATAAAAAGTAAGAAAATTGTATTCGGTCGGAACCGAATCTTTTGTACCCATCAAAAAACGAAAAAAGTAAAAGAAATTAATTTTCAAAAATACTACAAACTTGCGCAGACAGACGAACAGACGGCATGTTTAGGTGCATTCCAAATTTGAAAATTACCTGGAATTTATACACTTTTTGGGGTTTTTGAAGCCTGTTTCTGCGCCTTGTAAAAGTATTAAAAAAAAATTAAATTTTTGTATACTACAATATTAGATAGGCGTGGTCAATTTTTTCCATTTTTGTGCACAGATCGCTGCAGCATCGCCCATAGAATATGCCATCAAACGCTTGTAGATTTATCGGCATATAGTTTATGAGTCATGAGCAACAAACCAATTTTACATTTCTTTTGAAAAATAGAGGTATCCCCAGTTTACGTGGTGATGTGGGCATGTCCTTCGACCGATTTGGCCCATTTTTAATATCAATCTACGTGCAGGAACTTTCATTGTTTCTGCCAAATTTGAGGTCGATAGCTTCATTTTCATGTTTACAACAGACATAACACACACAGGCGGACAGAGGGACATGCTTAAATCGATTTAGAATTTGACACTGTTCAAAAATATATATACTTTGCAGAGTCTCCGATGCTTCCTTCTGGGTGTTGCAAATGTTTTGACAAAAGGAACACACCCCCCATCCTTCGATGATGGGTGTAAAAAGCAAGTGTTATAGAAACCCTAATGATGAGGATTGAATGGTTAATTTCAGTTTGATTTAATTTGAAAATATTTACAGGCGCACACACAAACACATATACGCATACGATATTGAGAACTGTTAAAGGTCGTCATTATGTGTTGTGTAAATAATGGATATTCGATTACAAATATTATTAATATTAATTAGTGATAATGAAAAATAATTTGATTTAAAGAGAAAAATTCAATTTACACGAATCGAAAATAAAAAGCATTTTGCGGTAAAAGAAAGAAACAAACGTTAATAAAAGCTTTTACTTCGACAACAATCAGCAGCGCATGTATGCGTGTGTGCATGTACTATTTGTTCACTTTAAGCTCACAAATCATGCATGGATGTTTTCTCATATACCAATATACGTAAATAATTTTTTAATTGTTTTTTTTTGTTTCCATTCATTTAATATTGAAATTTTAAATAATTTAAAAGAAAATAAATTTATATTCGTTTGGTTAAACAGTTTGTTTTTTAGATGAATAAGCAGAAGTAGAAGAAGAAATATACTTTCGATTTTGACTTTGATTTTCTTTTCGCCAGATCTCGTTTTTTAATTTCAATTCTAAAAGGAAAACGTATCAAAAGTTTTTTGACATTTTTTCATATCGAACCCGTAATCGTAGTTCTTTCTTACAAACTGCAGTTGAAATTTAGTTTAACAAACCAACAACATTTGAGAACACTATAGTGGGGCACGTCGCATCATTAAATACCCTACACTTTCCTACAGTTATTTCACATGTCGACTTCTCCAAACAGGATGTTATATGCAAAGTGGTCGACAGACTGGTTCGACACGAACGAATTTCAACAGCCTCCACCTTTGGGCCTAAAGATGTCAGTGTACCAAATTTTATCGCAATGCCGAACAAGACAACAAAACGGACATAGGGACAGACAAGCAAAAAGTGAGTCCATTTCATCAGTTTCTGAGTGTTACTTATATTTGAAGAAAATTATAAGGTACCCTTGCACCACAATTGGTGTAGGGTATAAAAACATACTTATGTTAATTAAAACGTTTAATTTTTGGGAAGTTTCAATAAGTGAAAAATTTAAACGATCGCAAGTATTTACATAAAATATACAGCCATGTGAACCATTTGATGGTGTCGTCGGCGTTTGTATGTGTGGAAGAACGAATAACAAGGCGGAGAACTTGGATAATAGATAAACATAAATAGAAAACACGATTTTTTTCGGATAGCTGTACGTCTATCCCACTTGCCTGACAATGCGCGGATGCCACGCCTTTAAATATCTTTGCCTTTCTTCTCGCACCTTCAAACCAAAGCACATCTCAACAAGGCCGTCAATACATGGTACACTAGCTAACATAATTTATTTATCTGCATGTGGCAAACAGTTTTTTTATTCTTTTCTACTAATTTTAAGTTTTTTTCCGTTTCTGTAAAAAATAAAATATTTTTAAAATTCTCTTTTCCGCAACAAATAAAATAATTTCCATATAGAAAAATACTTCGAAGTATAAATTTTATTTTCTAATATAAAACAGTTAGGAAATTTACATTCGCGACTGCGACTGCGACTGACTCTTTTTATATCCACCACCTCCTGCTTACAAAAGGCTAAAGAAAAAACCGAAAGAATTAAATTTCCATGCTCTCTAATATACGTATAATGCCCGGGACTGATTTTTGCCATCTTTGTCGCAGTTAACTGGAAGTTTCTATCACATACGTGTTGTAGTTTACATACAGTGGGAATAAAACCTACAAAGCCGGGATAATTCCCAACGTTTCTCGTACTGCGGGCGTGTCCTTTTTCGCTGCCAAACTGCATGCAAGAATTTCTAATATTTCTGTCAGATTTGAAACCGAGAGCTTAATTTTTGCAACTAAGGGAATGTTTACCACAGGCAGTGCCCAGATGGACAGACGGGTATACATACATGGCTTTAAAATTTGATGCTGATCAAAAATATATATAGTTTATGGGAACTATGAAGCATCCGTCCGGGTACTAACAAGGTGAAGGAGGTCCCTTACCGTTCGTTGTTGGCTGTAAAAAACTTGTGTAGAATTCCACGATACTTTCTCACGATCTGGCTTATCGGTCTTGATAGGCTTAAGAAATAAATTTTACCAATTTTGACAAGCTTTTGCACCTAGAAGACCTGTCAGCGCTATTATCTGCCGCATAATAAAAAAAAAAAAAGATTAAAACCCATTACTAAATTATGCCGTGACTTGTGTGTGTGTGTGTGTGTGTGTATCAACTTTACCTAAGTTAGAGGCAATTTTTGTTATCATTTGACCCCAGACTATTATCCTTTGACAAATTATTCAGCATTAATATTACACACATATATGCAAACGCAAGCACGCAAGCAAGCAAGCAAGCAAGCAGACAAGCACATGTTCGCACATGCATACGTCTCATTATTCCTCTTCTAATGCATATTACGTCATTTATGACAGGACATGATACACATAATACATAAAATTAGAAAAGAAACTTTTAATAAAACTAATACGATTTAGTTAAGAAAAGGAAGGAAAAATTAAAATATAAAATATGAGAATAGAAAAAAGCAGAGAATAGACAAAAACAAAAATTGAAAAAAAAAAAGAAAAAAAACATCGGCGTATGTGATATGTGTATTACATGTTCCTGAAGGCACTTGCTACTGATTAAGTAACAAAAGAACAGAAATGATTTTTATCTCATTATTTAACTTCTCGATACGCTACAACGTTTGCCAATACAACTAACAACATAAACAGCAGAACTAATAGGGCTCATAAATCTATCCTCAAAGACATTTACAAGAATACGTGGAAAAAGTATTTCGCAACATTTAAGTGTTCAAGTGGTTTAACAAAGAACACAGTATTACAAGCATCAGCTGAAGATGAAAAAGATTTTGAAGAGAAGATGTCAACGCATATCGTTTCACAAGCCCTTGTCTAATATAAAAACTGCAGATCTAGACCGATGTTAAACCGTCGGTTATTTGAGCCATTTCTCGAGCTACTTCCCGTTTTTGAATCCTATTCGGGGCCAATATTGCTGCTCGATCGGGGCTTAGAGATTGGGCATCTAGGTAATTAAGCTACTAGTCCCCCCGGACCGGGCAGTCCATGAGTTAACTTCGTTCAACCTGCAGACTCACATACCAGTTTAAGATTTTTGATTAGTGGGTCGATGGTTCTTAAAAGAACAGACTCAAGCATAGGAAACAGTTACTAAACTGGACGCGTGGATACGCTTGTCTCTCTTCAACAGACTGAAAGAGCCTCTTGGCTGATACTACCACGAAGACGCAGAGTCAATGGCATGCCGAATGGACAGAGGACGCACCATGTTGGCTCGGTAGTCGGGCAATTGTCTCGTGGGTGGCCCCCAGTTCCCCCGTTTATTTCCCCGTTGCCTTCCGTACATACGTACTTTTACTTAAACAATCATTTGACGAGGATTGGGCGGAGACTCCTTTCTACCCGAACTACTTTACCATCCTTACTCTTTTTTCTCTCTATCGCCATCAATTTTCTCTACGCTTCCATTTCTGTATTTGGTCCTTACCTCGAAATCTATAATTCTCTGCAATTGTTTCAAATCTTCTTCTTCTTCTTCTTCTTTCTTCTTATTAATTCTTAACAGTCCAAACGTTCCTATAACATCTTGGATAAGAAGAAGATTACATTCGCCTTAAGACAAGCCTTGAGTGAGTTGATATCAGATCAGATATCATATCAGATATCAATTTTAGTATTTAATAATATTTTTCAAATAAATAAAAATACCCGCTTGGCTTTGTGAACTTTTCAACACACACAACAGTTTTTTATGTCACATACACAATAAAAATGTTTACATATCCCATGTGTGCGATGCGGTCGATATAACAAAAAACAGAAAAAAAAAAAACTTTTCATGTGTCCTTTGATCCTGACATATCCGTTCATTCATTAAATGTTTAAGAACACACACACACACACACATATATATATATCTTGATATTTACATAGAAATGAGTAAGAAACGGTTAGCACAACAACTTTTACTTTAAAGAAATGAAGAAATTGTAATGACATACAATCTTATTACTACTCTCTGTGATCTAAAAGAAACTTCTCATGCATATCTATGTATATGTGTATGTGTATGTGTATGTGCGTATGCATATGTAAAGACATGCATGGAAAATTAAATTTTCCTCATTTTTAGCACTGCTATAAACACAAAAAACAGTCAGGCATCAATCCAGCCCATCCATCCGTCCCATCGGCCGTAGTTCTTCTTAGTAAAAAGACGACGATTTTCAGGCATAAATGTTAATGCATGCGCATGTTGATGAAGAGGCAAACACATGAACTTTAAGTGAATGACATTCGCAGTAGCACATATACAAAAACAAAAAAAAAACAAAAAGAAAAATCCACACAGAATTGTTTTTGTCATTTCAATTTCTTGGCATTTTCTTCTTTTTCTTTTTCTTTTTTTTTTTTTTTTTTTACAAGCAAACTCCAGGTACACTAAAGTTGCCAAAGGTTTGCAAGCCATGAGGAAATGCAACAGAGATTCCCTTCTTGATCTGCTTCAACGATTAAAGAGGCAAATTTAACTACGTCTGTCAAGGCTCAAAACTTTATTTAATCAGAAATCAGAAAATTAAGTCATGCATACCTTTAGAATTACCAAGCGATTGATGGCTCGTCCCTGCTTCCTATACCATGGTTCCAAGTTTCTATAAAATCTCTTCTTTAAAACCCTAAAAACAGCTAACTCGTAGATTAAGAGCTCCCTTAAAATGTCCCAATAAGTTATATAATAATTACTTAGAAAGGACAGCTAGACCAACTTAGTAAGGAGTACGTACGACATAGGTTCTACGATATATGAGCTAAGCGCATATTCACTCTATTTTAAAATTTCTGACATATAGCACGTAGTCGTAATGTAATTCGGCCTAAACCGAATATAATTTGTACCCTTCTTTTCTTTTTTTTTATTTATTTTTATTTTTTTTGGGGCTTTCTTTTATTTCTTTTGCCACTGCTTTCATCATTCCAGAGAATTTGATATCATGTTGTCGCTTAATTCATGTTTTTCTTGCCGTTGTTGCTGTTGTCTTTGTTTTTCCGGTTAACATAACTACGTCGTGCTTTTTGCGAAAAAATAAAAAAAAAAATGTAGCTAAGTACTATTCGGCACACTGACAGACAGTCAGACAGATTTGGGAAATAAACGAAAGAGAAATCTTCTCCTCTAACATAACTTTACTGATTTTAACAAGAACAACAACAACAAATTTCTTTTTCTTCCGCTGCCACTTTTTCTTATTATTTTTTTGTTGTTCTTCTTTCTTTTTTTTTTTTTTGATAATTCTTTCATACGTCAAAACTTTTAATGTCTATTTTTGTTTGTTAAGCTTGTTAAGCCGCTACTACTCGTTACCGTTTTTATTACATTTAGAGCATAAAAGGAAGTGAGTATGTAACGTTTATCCGTCCGTTTGCTATACTAAGAAATGTTCATCGCAAAGACTCACTAATAACATAGCGGACGGTGTAACCTTGTTTGCGAATACGTCCGTCCGGCCGGGTATTTGACGGTATATCTGTTATCCGTAAATCGAGATTTCACGAAAAATCAGATTTTCCCCTGAAGATTACAAAAGTAGAGTCACTTAACCAACGGTAACCAACCTGTAAATTAATGGTCCGAATGTCATGAAATTTTCACACGTTCGGCTTCAAACTGCGTATTATCTAAAAGTCGTCCATAGTGGTAATGTTTATAGATCATCCAACGTACTTATAGACTGATGCGTCATATAATCTAAGTTGGCGGCAAAAAGTCAAGTTTTAAAAAAAAAGCTGATCGGTCGAAAAAATACGACCAAGCTATACGTATCTATCTATATGATCAAAATTCGATTACAAAGCATTTCATAGGTAGCGGGTAAAAATAATACCAACCATTAGGTTCAACTATAACAAAATATTCTTCAGTTTCTATATTTTCTTTTGGCTGATTTGACAGGCATCACAAGTTCGTCTCAAGTCGAACATAAGTTTCTTGCTTGTTGTTATTGTTGTTATTGTAGTTATTGCTCATTCTAAAAGACCTTAAAGTTAATTTAATTGAAATGGAAAACGACGAGAGGAAATTAAAAGCACAAGCCAACAACCAAAGAAAGTAACATCATCAGGAAGAAGAAGAAGATAAAAAGAACAAAAAGTGATTTTGATATCTTATTAGTAGTAAAAATGACGCATTAATTGTGAGTTCTGTTCGAAAATCACAAAAATATTTTAATCACTCGAATTAGTCAGCGATCAATAATACCAATGTTTACAAACATAATTCAATGTAGGGGGATTTTTAAGGATTTATGTAATTCATAGGGTAGCGTTCCATGGGTTAATACTACACCTGTACCATATTTTTTTTTTTTTTTTTTTGGGTTGTTGAGTAAAGTTGGACTAAGCCAATAAATTTCTGGCTTATATGTCCGAAGTGCAGTACTTTACTGCACCTGTACCATATATTATATATTAGGTTGGGGAAAAAGAAATCCATTATTTCTTCTTCTTCTTCTTTTGCTTCATTTTGAATCCAGCTTTGTGTAAATGGTTTAAAACTGTTTTATGATCGATTTTTAGCTCCTGGGCGATGTTACGACTGCTAACACCGATCATTTCTCCGATTTTATCGACATTTTCGACGAACGGCCTACCTGTGCGAGATGCATCTTTAACATCAAAAATTCCTGAACGGAATCTACGAAACCAAAATTGCACATAATTGGCTGTTACAGTATCGGAACCATAAACACCATTCACAATTTTAGCCGCCTGGCTTGCATTTTCGCCTTTGTCAAAGAAAAACTGTAAAATGTACCGAATTTTCTCTTTGTTCACTTCCATTTTTAACACGCTCACGTAACTCACAACTGAATGCACCAAACAAAAAACAACAAAAGAATTTTTTTTTTACTGCGAAATGTCACCTTTCCAACGGCGCATAAATCTGAAATTGTTTGATCTTTACTTTACGAGAAATCTACCAGTGCAGCCATCTACCGAAAAAATAATGGATTTCTTTTTCCCCAACCTAATATATTATCGTAGATTATGTATTGGATATTATACAGATATATAGATAGAAAGCAGTTGCCATATATTGCATTAGACAAGTGAGTGCATTGCGTTGTGAGAGGCTAAGTAATATCATGTCGTCCTTGACAAAAAAATATAATTTCTCAGATTAAAAGCAATTCTTCTATGCTTTAAGGAGCGGTATCAGTCTCGCTGAAGTAAAAACGACATTTTCTTGACTTTACAGCTATCGAGTTATGCGCTAAAGCTTCTCGTTTTTCTCGTTTCATTCGAAGAGCTTGTAATAATCGTCTTAAGTTTGAAGTGCAATAGAAACTAAAATCCATGGCCTCTTCCTTTGGGAAAATCAATTGGATTTAAAGTACCATAAGCTACTTCCTTATCCTTCGAGACCATTATATGTGCCGAGATCAAAAACTCAGTTGAGCTTGTGTCTAAAATAATAACATCGTTAGTTTTCCATATCACTTTCATCGACTTCGTTGGCTTTAAAACACACAAACAAATAATACCCACTGCTAAGAGTTTGATCTACCGGAAGAAATTTATAGTGCGTACAAAAGCGAAAATGAAAGAAACTAATAACTTGATGTTTATTTTCTAACAATGTTTGGAAACTAGAATGGATAGATCGTAGCTACGTAAACGACAGGAAAACGCATTCTTCAAAGTTGTTTTGCTTGTTGCAATTATGCTCCAAATGAACGCTTCGTAAAATTCGGGATCTTTTCTTTGGTCCGTAAATTATCCAAGTGAGTCAACAATTTAAAAACAAATGGAAAATGTTCAAACAACAGACTCTGTTCGTGATAAACAAAGGCATGGCGGATAGCATTATGAAAAAAAACATTGCTGGTGTTGCTCGAAGTGCGCTTGATGAACCCATAACATTAACAAGAAGCATTTAAATCGTAAAGCCATCGAAAGACTACGAGCAGCACGTAAATTTGTATCGCCTATATATACATATATGTAGAAATGCGCTACACAAAATGTAATCCTTGCACGAGGTGCCGGATCGGAAAATATTCATAATAAAGAAAACGTTGCTGATGTTGCTCGAAGTGTGCTTGATGAACCCATAACATTAACAAGAAGCATTTAAATCGTAAAGCCGTCGAAAGACTACGAGCAGCACGTAAATTTGTATCGCCTATACATATGTATATGTAGAAATGCGCAACACAAAATGTAACCCTTGCACGAGGTGCCGGATCGGAAAATGTTCATAATAAAGAAAACATTACTGGCGTTGCTTCAAGGGGGCTTGATGAACCCCTAACGCGAGAAGTATTTAAATCGTAAAGCCGTCGAAAGACTAGCAGCAGCACGTCAATTTTTATTGCCTATATATACATATATGTAGAAATGCGCAACACGAAATCTAATCCACATGCGAGATATCTCCTGCCATGCACTTTTTTCGGATGTTTGCGCATGAAACTTGCGTCAGTTGAACGCGCCAGCTCACCCGTCATTGCTTAGCCGTAATTTTTTGGTTAAAAAAAAAACCATAAGCATGCCTCAACCATCGCATCCACCAGACTTCGCCCCGTACAATTTCTTTCCATTCTCAAAACCGAAGAGACTTGCAAAACGACGGAGTTTCGCCACGACTAAGGGGATAAAGCCAGCATCGCTGACTGGGCACAAGTCCATACCAAAAAGTGATTACCAGAAGGGCTTCAGAGGTTCAAAATGTAGCTAGCATAGGTGTATTTTATCTTAAGGGGAATTACTTTAGAGGGGGGCAACATTTTTGAATATTTTTCGAGGAAAATAAAAAGTCGCCCTTTTCCTGACGACATCTCTCAAGAATCCATTAATTATAGTAGAAAACCTTTTTTTTCTTTTCTTGCAGATCTCTTATCTTTGCATATTGCACTTTATACAAAATTTGCAATTTTTTCTTCTTTTTTATTATTATTATTTTTATTCACATCTTACGTCATTTTTCAAATAAAAAACAAAAGGCAAAACAACTTGGGACAGTTTAACACGCCAGCTCACCCGTCATTGCTTAGCCGTAATTTTTTGGTCAAAACCAAAACCGTAATCATGCCTCAACCATCGCATTCACCGGACTTGGCCCCCAACATTTTCTTTTAATTCTTAAAACCGAAAGGACTTACGACATGGCGGAGTTTCGCCACAATTAAGGATATAAAGCTAGCATCGCTGACAGACCACAAGTCCATACCAAAATGCGCGTAACAGAAGTGCTTCGAAGGTTGGAAATGTAGCTCGCGTAGGTGTATTATATCTTAAGGCGAATTACTTTGGAAGGGACAAATATAAATATTGATGAATATTTTTCGAGGAAAATAACAAGTCATCCTTTTTCTGACGTCACCTCGTCTACACTATCTCAAGAATCCACTAATTGTAGTTTAACCCTTTTTTCTCTTTTCTTACAGATCTCTTATTTTTGCCTATTGTACTACATATAAAATTTCCAATTCTTTTTATTTTTTATTATTATTATTTTTATTCAAATCTTATTCCATTTTTCAAATTAAAAAACAAAAAGCAAAATAGTTCCAAGTTCCTCATGTAGCTAATTGGGAAATGTTTCCCATAAGATTTTCAGCGTTTCTGCTTTAGTTTTTGTATTTGAGAAGACAGAGCGGCATTAGTTTCCTCCAACTCGTTGATAGTCTTATTACGGGACTCAATACGTTTATGGATGCAACGCAACGCATTTGCATTACTAGCTTGTATGAGTTGAAGAGTTTTAATGTTTTCCTCCTTCTCGACAATTACATCGCGGATAGCTTGCATTTGCCCTTCATATTGATTGCGTAGTTCCTGAAGGGAGTCTTGCAATTTTGCTTCGTATTGTTCAGAAAGATTGACTTGACATTGCGTGCTTATCTCATGTTTTTCTTTCTCATTGCTTTCCAAATTCATTTTATCCACTTCGTGCAGCAGATTTCGTACACAATTAACTTCGTTTTCTAATTCGTTCAACTTATCGGTGGCCATTTGTCGGTTAGCATTTGCAACCTGATATTTATCAATCAAACTAGTGACACGTAATCGTAACGTAAAGAGATTATCTGAAGTAATTCGCAAAATATTAAATTAAATAAAACAAAAAGAAAAATAATAATAATTTTATATTCAAGCGTTAATTACCTTTAAAACGATTACATTCTTTGAATTTCTGTTTCAGTTGCTATTTCAGTTGTTCGCTCTCCTCTCGTAAGCTCTTAATTTCCAATTCATTTTCCAATTGCGAATTTTCTCGTTCATTTCTCGCAACCAATTCACTAACTTCGCCTTTGTATTCATTTTTACTGATGATGCGCTTATGTGTCACTAACATTTCTCTTCTTGACGACCGGACATACGCGGCTTTTTGTCCACAAGTCTTTACACTTTTTTCTTCTAGCAATATTTTAGTTATAGTTTTTATAATTTCTAGAAAATTCCTGTATATATATATACATATATATATATATATATATTTTTTTTTGGTTGTTGAGTAAAGTTGAACTAAATTTGTGACTTATATCTCCGAAGTGCAATTGTTTTGCGGTCGAATAGTTCCATACAAAGCTAAAGCAAGAAATTCTCTACTGACATGTAAAGCTATCGTTCGCTATGGAAAACATTGACAATTAAAACCAGGACTACTAGATTGCAAAGTTGAAGTTATGTTGCTTTTAAAAGAATCGTAAAAAATCACAGGTCGGCACAGTGTTGTAAAGCGTATGAATTTAATTGCAGCCTCCCAATTAAATTTTGTTCAGTATTGTCTGCCGTTTGCTATGAATTGTGAAGAGTATGAAGTTTTGCTTAATATTAGCGCAAGGTTTTTTTAGGAGGAAGATCTCGAAAGCACTTGAATGTAAAATGATGATGAAGCTCTCTTATGATTACGTTTTATTATTTTATTAACGTGCCTGAGGCGAACGGAAACACTGCTTCTTAATACATTCGCGACATATTCAAAAACTCTTCAATATCTTTTATATCTTACGCAACTCGTGTTAGCGGACATATTAAGGGGAGATTGGTATACACAACGCACGGGATGGCTTAAGGTAAGTCAATGTTTTATTATTTATTTTTTTCTCAAAGGATTGTCCATCTGTCATGCCAATATTTGGCGATGTGTTTTTGTGTTTAACCCAAAAGTCACGATTTTTATGATATTTTTTTTTTGGAAATTGATATGCCTGCAAGTTTTGGCCCGAAGACGAACACCCATTTTTTTACCCACCACTGTAAGATGCGGGTAAACTCATTTTATTTTTTCCCACAACGTTTGTAAAACGTAAAAGGAAAGTTCGTGGACCCTCTAAGGTACATATATTCCCGATCAGTGAATTGATTTAGCCAGGTCTGTCTGTCTGTGTGTCCGTGTGATAAGTGTTTTTGGCACTCTTTTGGTCGCAAAAATAAAAACATCGACTTCAAGTTTGGTAGAAACATTGGAAGTTTCCGTACGCAGGTTGGTATTGAAGATGGGCCAAGTCGGTGGGAGCGAAAGCGCTCGGTGGAGCGTAAACTGAACGCAACTTCGTTTTTTTTAACAAAAATTTTGAAAATTTTTGCTCATTATGCGAAAATTATTAAAGCTAGGAGACTGAAATTTTCCACATTTACTTTACGAAACAGTCTACTGGGTATGCGAGACTCGGCTCCCGCCTTGTTGTATATACTAAATGCTTGATTGGCTTAGAAAAAGTCGCCATGACATTGCATAGGTTCCGCCTGACTGCTTGCTTTGCGGCTGCCTATCTGTCCGTTTATTCGTCTCTTGCTTGTGAAGTGCTTGTGTATTGGCACCTTCAAATGTGGTAAAAGACCGATAGACGGACCGATGAACATGCTTAAACCGAAAGAGAATTGAATACTTGTCAAGATTATGTATATATTTCATAATGTTTTTGAAATTTCCTCTCGAACGTTGCAACCATTTTGACAAAACGAATAAGTCCCCATTCATCCGCAGTGAGCATAAAAATAAGAATAAAAAATATTTAAGAGAAATAAATTCAGTTTATTTGCCGCATATAAAGTCCGACACTTCTATGCTATAAATAATAAATAAATTCATTTAAATATTGCAGCACAGGCAACGTGCAAACTTTATTTTTTCCCTTTTTCAATCCTTATTATGAATTATTAAAGAGTTTCAATCTTTGGTTTTCCGCACAAATGAATGAACAACACAAGCCTAATAAAAGCAAGCTAAACCGATTCTTATACACACAAAAAAAAAAAAAAAATGATATGTTTTTCGTCACGTATGTATTAATACATATAATACACAAAAATGTGTAAAATATAAATGAAACGCGAAACGGTGTCTACGATGTGACGCACAATACAATCCGCTAATGCATTTAATAATTGAAAACTTTATAAACACATATTCATGGCCAGGCCATAAAAATACTGCAACATTAGCTCATCAGTAATGGATTTAACAATAACAATAGCGTGCATCATCATGTGCGTGTGATATATGTGTTATGTAAGCCTCATGATTACATATACACATTAACAGATGATTACCTAATTAATTATCGCTTCTATCCGGCAAGTATTAGGAAAAAGCAAAGCGAAACACACTTGACAAGTACACGTGTAATGCGAACCATTTTCAATAGAGTCTGTCCTTAGGTCAAAAATACGCCAGTGAATTAATTTTCATCAACACATCTCAAATATTGCTGTCTGTAGGTTAAACAAAAGAAAGCAGACAGACAGACAGATAGACCAAAAGGCTTAGATAATACAAGGCGGCTCTATCTCAAGTCCTTATAGATGCGGTATACATCCGCACCCATGTACCGCAAGCGGTGTATGGTGTAAAAGAACTTCAAGAATATAAAATCCACTGGGTGGAGGGATATTTTCTTGCAGTATTCCTTCTGATCTTACATAAATTATGATCAAAATACAGTCTACAAACGACGGACTTGCATAAATAATGATCAAAATACCATCTACAAAAGGCGGACTTGCATAAATTGTGATCAAAAGACCATCTACAAAAAGCGGACTTGCATAAATTGTGATCAAAAGACCATCTACAAAAAGCGGACTTGCATAAATTGCGATCAAAAGACCATCTACAAAAGGCGGAATGTACGCTGCAATTATTCCATCGTTTTTGTTCATACCGCCCATTTTTTTACCACAATCAAAGACTACTTCCGCTTGCCTTACTGAACACACTGTAAGGGGAGCGAAACTATGGGGTCCCTTGGTTTACCTATAGAAGTGCCGAAACCTTCACCTCTTC
>KK502563.1:583018-593766 GCA_000688735.1 Glossina austeni
ACTTAAACTAGCTCTTAACCCCCAGAAGTCATTATGACTCGAAAATGAATTGTTGTTAACTATTATCGGTTGCCTAGCTTACGCATGTTTGCGATGGCTTAGGGGTTCATTTGCCATTTGGTCCTGTACTGGTTGTGGGTGTGGCTCTGTGCTAATTGTGTACATGTTTTTTTTTTCTTTTTTCTTTATTTTTTCTTTTTTCCTTCTTATTTGTAATAATAATTAATTTAAGATTTACTTTAAGAGTCATTGGAACTCGACTGTCATTTGTTTTAGTCGAGTTCCTGTATAAGTAGAATAAATAATTAATTAAATGTCAAGGTTTACTTTAAACTAACAGTGAGTGATCAGTTGAGTAAAGGCATACTGGTGCTTACCAGTTGGTTGCACGCCCACTCTTCTCCTATCTCCTGAATGATTTGCATTATGTCCTTTTGCCAACACAAACCTTGTTTTTTTGACTGGTTTCCTACCAATAAAATATTGTGTCACTGTTGTCTGGACAATCTCAAGAAAAAAAAAAAAAAAAAAAACTTACCGTTAATGCGGTTCTTATGTTATGTGCAAACCAATTGTAAGTGGCTTAGAAAGCCTGTTTTATTTGAACTGACTTACTTAACATTCAATGCTGATGTTAAGAACATTCACACAAATTATCTACAGTTATACTAATCATCACTCAAATCGGATGCCAATTACTTAGAGATGTCCTTTATATATATAACACGGCGATGGTTAGAGATGTCCTTTATATATATAACACGGCGAAGGTCAAAAAGAAATCGGGAAAAGGAAAGAGACAGGCATTGTCCGCAGTCTAGCGGTGCCGCCCAATCGACACGAATTGTGTCATTATCGACCGAGCACTCACTATAGCCATGGCCAAGTGTGGCCAAACCGCGCTAAGATTCGAATCCGCGTAACCTGACTTTGTAGTTGCGACTGTTATATATTCGACTATGCGACAGCACAACTTGAATCCAAGAAATAATCCGTCCGTCGTAAAAGACATATCGGTCTCAACAAAAACATATATTCTTGCGGATGGACACTGGGATCCACTCAGTGAATTTTTAGCCTTAGAGAATAACTGACCTTGAGTCCTTGCGAAACATCGCATGAAGCCTCGAGCTTCTACACGCAAACAAACAAAGCGAAAGAGACGGACGTTTACGTTTTCACTGCGTTTACT
Source organism: Glossina austeni (assembly GCA_000688735.1). NCBI lineage: Eukaryota > Metazoa > Arthropoda > Insecta > Diptera > Glossinidae > Glossina > Glossina austeni. Next base: position 584,211 of record KK502563.1, read on the forward strand.
TACACTTAGGAGGGTTGCAGTGATGTGAACCGTTTTAAATGACTTCTGAAGTGTGAAGTGGTGCAAAACTTCATAATTTCTTTACATAAAAGATGCTAATGGTAATGACCATGAAAACGTAAGTTGAGGGAAATTAGCGCAAGTATTTACCGCTTGAATTTTCCATCAAATAAATGATCGGTTGCGTAGCATTGGAAATTGTTATCGTTATAAACAACATCTCGAGCAGCATAGCAACGAATTAACGTTCAAGTGTAAGGCGAATTTCAAGGTGAAAGAACGCAAAGTATCATGTGGACTTGGACAAGATTTTCTTCTTGTGCTGTGGAAGAAATTATAAGAAAAAAAAAAAAAATGGAACGGATTGAGATAATTTTTATATTATGGAAATCGTTTCTTTTATACAACACTGGTTAGAATCAATTTCAAAAGCAAATACGAATAATAAATTTTATAAATTAATCATAATAAAAAAAAAAAAAAAAGTTGAAAAAATAGTGTAAAAATTCAAAATTTGATATAAAGTTTTTTTCGGGATTTTGGTTTACAGTATGCAAACAAACCGTTGGATAAATACAGATTTTAACGTAGTCGGTCAGTTGTCCGGTCTTCCATACCTTGGTAGCCAATTAAGTCGTATAGGCCAACGCTTGGCATGTTCGGAAAATTTCTTTTCACGCTTAAAACAAAGATTACAACAAACGTGTATGCTGATCTCCAGGGAAACGCTGCCAAGACCAAGCGTTGAAATGAATTTGGAGGATATACGATGTCGAGTGCAAGTAACTTTCGATCAGCAAATAAGTGCATTTTCACGTAAATTTTTCGAAAAACACTGCCGACTGTCTCTTGAAGAGTTGCATTTAATTTGGGGAGAGGAATTCTTTTCTAAAGGAATTCCGAAACGGCTTCTAATCCGTTTGCTCGAGAACACAATAAAACATTTCAAGACCCAATTATCGAAGCAATGTGGCCAACGCCGTTCGTCGCAACAATTTTCCTCGATTCCGGAGATTGTTATTAACGGTGTGAATGGTACCTATCGGCCTCTGAATAAAGGCTTTGATGTCACTTTTCCGATTCAGCAGATTTATAAACGACCCCCAGTTGGACGGAAAATATTTTGGGATCTTAATAGCATAAGCAATTCAACTCGATTTGTATTGGAGACGGAAGTCAATGATATCTTTAGTGTGGGTCCTAAACCTAAACAACGATTAGTTAGCAGAAATGCGCATCTAATACGTTATCTTCCGGATGCCGAAGATCGTCAATGGCTGAGAGCCGAATGCCTGCTTGATCAAAACAATGCTGATTCTCGTATACATTTACTCTCTTTTGAACAAGTTCGGGACTTGCCTAACGTCTGCAAATTATATCGAAAATTCAAAGATCTGGATTTATTAGCAGACGTTAAGTCATTTACTGTACCTGAGTTCATGGTTAAGAAGATACGTTTAACTTTCATAAGCATTCAAATCAAATCGGATGGCGCGATAACAACAGTGCCAATAAAATCCTTAGATGGAAAGGAAAATTTATCCGAAAAAAGCTTAAGTAATGCGGAGAGTACACCGCCATATAATTCGTCATCATGGCCGAGTTCGGTGACTTCGCAAATTTCATCATCATCTTTACTTAAAACTAACGAATATTCAAGCACTTCGCAGCTAAATATTAGCAAAGTGATCACTCACACGCCTTCCAGATCGACGCAAGGCTACAGTCTATTCAATCTTTCGCATTTAGTGTTTGGTGCACATTTGACTAATAGTTCAGCTCCTAATTGTGGACAACAACCTGCTCTATAAATCTTAAATTTAAAAAAAAAATTGTTTTCATTTTTCTGAGCGTAAAATTTTTTTTCTTTTTTTTTTTTTTTAAATAAATATTAAAAAAACGTGCCAAGCAACAATCGTTCAATTGGACGCTTGCACGGACTTTCTCTTATGGAAACGTGTTCATTCTTCGACATAGGAAGTATTTATTGATTCATTCAATGAAAGTATTGCCGAAAGGTTTACGCAACTCCTGAGTCCATGTGGACACTTTCGAAGAAAAGGTGAAATGTTAACCTGGATGTCAACCATTGTCAAGATCATCAGCGATATCCTATAGTGTCTTCTGGTTACTCATTTTTGTTAAGGACTCTCTCGGTAATTATTTTGACATTCAATTTATTCCGTTAAAGCGAAATTTTATTGAGACGATTTTATCGATTCGATGGCATCACCAGATGAAAGTAGAACTGCCAGGTCATCTACGCTCTACGTATATCGCTACTGGAATATGGTCGAAGCGATTCGAAGCGACTTTTTTATAGAGTCTTGGACTAAAAAACTTTACTGGGCCCCTCCAGTCACAATTTTATGCATTTTTTGGATTTTCTCATCTTCAACTTCAACTCGGAAATTTCTGTCTTGTAAATAGGATTTAAAAAGTAAGGTCACTGGAGTGGTAAGCAACTTTTTCAAGTTTTGGAAAGTGTGGCTTGTCGACAACAGCACTATGTAAATTTCTGAAACCGAGTGACTGGACAGGAATAGCAAGTTTTTGGTCCAGTAATCTTCGTAAACAAAATCCTTTCAAGTTTTACAAAATTGTTAAAAATGAATCGCGTGGTTTTCTCCCAGCATTGCCATTGAATTTCAAAGTTTAAATATATTACGAAAATTAAACCCTTGGGTGGTAAAGATTTGATGGCCATTCCATTTATTTTTTTTTTTTTTGAGGTTGTTGAGTAAAGTTGGACTAAGCCAATAAATTTGTGACTTATATGTCCGAAGTGCAATACTTTACTGACCATTCCACTTATGCATAACTTATAAAATGGAGTGATTTTTTAATGTTTAGATTATTGACCTTTTCTTTGACTTCAGCAAGTGATATATGTCTGGCTAATCTGGAATCTTAAATAAATGGACGCGCTGGGTCCATACCCTAAAAACAGTAGTGCAGATAAGTCTTTAATCACTCCTTTGCGTCGCTCCTTTACGTCTAAGAATATGTACATTGTTTGTGGAGATGTTCGCAATGCGTAGAAGGACCTCACAGAGGCAGATTCAAAATCATTTTGTACCCCTAAATTTTCGCATTTATTCTACAGAGCGTAGATCAGTGAAATCTTTTACTGTGAGTTTTATGACTATTCGCCGTATCAAGGCATTGCTTTGGATCTTTTCCCACATAAATGTTTCTGTGAAGATAAGCCTTTACACACAAACAAAGTCTAATTCTTAGTATATTATGTACGAACTTTGAAGATTGATCCGCGGTAGTTACCTATCCTCTAAAGCTATCGTATTAAGTTTGGACCACGTAAGTGAATCTTCCAGAGGCCTTGCCACGTTCTCGTTAAAAGTAAGAGTTTGTAGGGCTACGAATAGAAATTAGTGAAGAATAGTAAGTTCTTTGACAAGAAAACTAATGTGACCGGGTTTGGGTCATGGTCACCTCAACCTAAACCTTTACCTTTAAAATTAGTGAAGAATAGTAAGTTCTTTGACAAGAAAACTAATGTGACCGGGTTTGGGTCATGGTCACCTCAACCTAAATCTTTACCTGTCAGCAAAATGATGACGACAATGGACAAAAAATCTCCCTAACCAAAGCAGTGTAGTGTGTTTAATAGCAGACCTAAACTGATCATAACATTTCCACTTTTATATCATTTTATGAACTGGACCGACTCGGGAAAAGACGCTATGCTCAAGAGATGGTCGAGCGATAGGCCACACATTTACACAATAGTCCATACTTTTCGAAATTTGTAGGAGGATGAGTCGCCTTTTTTTGGCCATTTTTCCGATTACTTCATAAGTGTAAGCTTAACTCTTAGTGTTGCTTTAACTCTTTGATCTCCTAACCTATACACGGGATATACAAAAATTAAAAGTTTTAGTTGAAGTTTACGAAAGTGTGTTAAGTTCAACGCTACGTTACTTAAAAAAATTTCCGAGAATGTATTTAAAGTAGAAGTGTATAGCTTAGCACTTTTCCTTGCCGTAAGCGTTGAAAGCGTATTATATTCAGACTACAATTGTGTTCTTTGTTTTTTTTGTACATCTTTTGTTTTATGCAAAGAAAATGCAAAACCAACAAAAACAATGAATGAGAAAAGTTACAGAGAGAAAGGAAAAGGAAAAATAGCAGAATCATAGCGACAATTCTTAACTATGTACAATCAAAAGAACAACAATAGTTGGCCTGATTTGTTAGAGCAATAGAAACCAAACAAGAATAAGAAGAAGAAGACAGTAATAAACAAGAGAATGACTTAAATTCGTATTTTACGCTTATGATTACAGATATTTTGACATTTAAATTGCAATTGGAATTGAAAGCATCTGTGTGGGTGTGAATGCATGTGTATTTGTCTTTCATCGAAGGGGTTGCGGGTGGATGAATCCCATTTAAGATTGGCGAGAGAGCTGCAGGATAAGGTGGGAGAAAGTACGAACTTTGCTATTGCTCGAATATTTTCTTCTTCTTCTTCTTCTTCTTCTTCGTCTAAGTAGAATTTAATGAAACATTTTTTGGCTATAATGAATGCTCTACTTTTTTATTTTTTATTTTTTCTATGCTTGGCTCATAAAAGCCAGAGAAAAAATACGCAAAAAAAGAAAAAAATAGAACTGGAAAGAAAAAATTTGTTAAGCAAAACAGAAAAACAAGAGTTGAGAGAATAAACGAACAAAGACTCTATCAATGACAGCGTCTCAGTGATGAGTTATTATGGCATTTGTGATTCTGACGGTAATAAAGTCAGTCGGCTTTGTTGTATGTTATGGAGATGGTGTACTGGCCCGTTAAACTGTATGTATCTTGTAATGCATTTTTTTTTTTTTTTTTTTTTTTTTTTTTTGATTGTTTTATTTTGCATTTCTTTTGTTAGCTGCCAATTTTCGTGTCAATGTCCTTTGATAACAGTTTAATGTGCACAAAAATAGAAATTGGAACAACAGCTCGAAACGTATTATTTGAAAATAAAATAAAAATAAAATAAAAAAAAAAAAAACAAATAACTTTACAGTCACGTTGTTAGACGTTAATGCATAAATTTTGCGGACAACATTGAATGAAAACACTTCTAATGCCTGAAGTAGATGGACTGACAATGTTTCAATTTAGATGCTCCTTATGATGCTCCTACTGAATGACATGATGTTTTCGATCTCGTTGTAGGCCTCGTTTTCCTCTCACCTTCAGAAGAAATTAGAACAACTGAGGGAAGAAAAACTAAAATTCAGTCCACTAAGACTACAAGGATTAGTTGCAGGGGGGAGCTGGCCAGCCATTGTCACACATGGAAATATTCTTCTTTTCGCCTTTAAGTATTCATGGCAAGAATGGCAAAGACCAATGGAGGACATTATATTCAACAGGGGTCTTACCCATGGCATTTCAATATCCTTTATAGTTGGAAGGACGCCGGTGTGTCTTTTACGCATTTTCCTAAAAAGTACCATAGAAATATTGTTTGATCGTAGCACGCACCATACCACTTTTGTTATTAAAAAGCATAGGTACTCTTAGCCTGCATTGCACTACGGACTTGCTTTTCATTCGATTGGGATCATTTTCATTAGCAATCGGCGTGAAAGAAACTCCAACGCGTCTTTCTACCTAATTTGAAGCCGATGTCTTCATTTTTATGGCTAGAAAGGTCTTTACCATAGATATTACGCAAACAGACGGACGGACCTTTTCAAATCGATCCAGCATATGACAGCATATATACACCCTATGGGGTCCCTGAAGCTTTTTCCTAAGTTTTCGACTATGAGTATGTGCTTTAGATGTTGTTTGGGACCGTTTTCAAATCCCTTTCAAACTCCTTTCGCGAGTGCATATACTACCACACGCACTTTTAAATGCAAACAGCGCATATACCTTAAGATATAAATATACATATACATATACATATCCATATACATATACATATACATATACATATACATATACATTAAGACATACAATTAAAGACATCACTGACCGATTTAACGCCACTCAACGACCTGAACTTGTTGATGAACAATAACAGTAACAAGCAAGCAAAGACAGCTGTATCCAAGGTCAAGATATCACAATTCTGGAAAAGCTGTTCTAAAGCATAACTCATCCGCATAGACGTGCAATTCACCAGCAAACCCATTGTGTTCGAAAATCTGAATCACATTTCTGTCATAGTATCTCGTGTGTACGAAAATTGCTGGCACTCACCCTACTTTTAGCTTTTCAATTTATTCCTCTGGTTTAAGGAAATGTTTATAAAACCATGAACTCTTCGTTTAATTGAAACCAAAAAATTCTTATAAAAATATCAACTCCAAGCGTGTGAAAATTGTTTAGACATACCACAGGCAAAGCCACAATGCATCAATCAATTCAGGAAAATAAATTTATATATACACACATACGTATATATTATTATAATGTTTATAAAATTCCATTAGAAAATATTTGTAAACAAGAAATAAAACACAAGCAGCATAATATTGTTACTATTCGGTATAGGTGAGCCTTCCTTTTCCACTGGTCAATTAATGACTCCGGTCTAGAAAATGTGAATAAAAATTAACTCAATAACGTTCCACTTAATGAACGTAGCCCTACAAACCTGAATGCTGCAGGTATCGTCGATTTTTTCTATGACACTTGCCAGGGACGACTAAACCCGAAACTTGGAATATGCTTAAGGGCTTTTGTCCCAATTGTGTTGTGCTTCAATTTTCAATGTTTATTAGCACCTTGTATAACTTTCGGCCCCGCCCTTCTCCCTAATTGGATGTCAAATTTTCAAAAAGAGGAATATTTTCCTTTCTTAATTTCCTATATTTAGGCTAAAAGGAGAACTTGGCTCATACTAGCCGACGCTCAGTTCGCCTGCTCGTCCCAGTCAAAACTGAAAAGTATATCTGGGTAGGAGAGGCAGTTGGCAGCTTCGACAAAAGAACATTCAGCTTTCCTTTGAGTGAGCATCTGGGGCAAACACTTTTGATGCCAAGTTCGGCCAAGGAAGGGATATGTCATGCCCAATAATCCTACTCTCATACATGTTAGGCCACCCGGGTCTTCTTCATTTCTAAGCAAACACTTTCCTATGGTGATTAGCAATCCTGCTGACGTTTCTTTTTTATGAAACAATTAAATCTTCTCATCTTCATCAAAATCCAACATGTTTCGAGTACATAAACGCATAGGCATAGAGTTACTAACTAACTTTTCACACTATAAACCACACGTAAAAAATGTTCAATGCAGGCGCAGTTGCTTTTATCAATTTATCCAAAAAAAAAAAAATGCACTTTGCAATAACACTTCCACACCAAAGCTATAGCGTGGTGCTTATGTGTTGTCATAATCGATTGCTAATCGAAATTTCGATGTTATACCGTGCGGTACAACGATCATTGAGGTAGTTGAAGAAATTCTTTTAAAAAAATGTGTGTGTGTGGATCAAGACATTTTATGTTATGGCATCGCTACGGAACTAAACTGAACTGCGGACCAGAGCCATTGATGCAAGGCCGTGCCTGAAAAAGGGGCGGGATCTTTAATTGCCGCAAGAATTATTTAGTGAAATATTTATTGGACCGAATTTCCATTTGCGAATCTATGCTGAACCGAATGAAATTGACCCGATTCATAATGAGCGATCAAGGCGACGACCCTTACAACAGTATAGTAATAATGTGCAAAAAAGATTCTTGTCCAAGGTGACCAAGCGCACAAACGATGGCAAAGATCACTGCGTATGATAATGCTTTACACTTGTTAGGATTAGAAGGGAATTAAATGTACCTCACGCCTCGCTCCTTACTAGCCACACGATTCATTTCGCTCTGTGCGATCGAAAGTTAATGCGATTACAGCACATAATTGATGTAGAGCGAAACTGATTAAGCGACTTCAAGTTTAATTCATTCACTGATTTGTACGCATGTAAAAAATCGAAAAACAAATTTGTTAGAAGAGAATAAGAGAGTAAGTTATGATGTTAAATAATACCAAAGAGTTGCAATCTAACATATTCCCGTTTCCGATAGAGTTATAGAGCAGCAAATCAAAGAACGTCTGTGCGTTCTATATATTCCATGCGTTGTCATTGAGATCGTCTTAGGTTAGGGGTATCCAAGCTTTTATTTGCATATTTTTTCTTTTTTCAAGCACTTGATTTGATTTACTCGGGTAAGCATATAACACAAGGGAAATCGGATCAGATCTATTATCATTATTATTGTTGTATAAATTTAGCCAGAGAATAAATTCTAAGGCTAAAGTCTTAAAGCACTAGAATCTAAGGCTTTCGGCTTTATTTTTATTAATATTTTTATTATTATTTTTATTATTATTATTAAAAACTCTACCGCGCTTGAGATTTGAACCCACGACCATTGAATTGCTAGTCGAGATTCTTGTGTACTCGGCCACTCAGAAGGATCAGATCAGATCTAGATTCATATTGTGCTGTACTTTTTCTTTGCGATTTCTGTTCGATTTGTATGCAACGGTCGTAGTCTTACTTTGATTAGTTAAATGTTATGCGATTACATTCGTAATTGATCCTTGATTACCTTTCAAGGTCATATCAATTTTTATAATTAGAGAGTCTTTTATTGTTAAATTGTTACTTTGATTAGTTAAATGTTATGCGATTACATTCGTAATAGATCCTTGATTACCTTTCAAGGTCATATCAATTTTTATAATTAGAGAGTCTTTTATTGAAAAATAGACTTCAGTGTACTTTTCATTAACTTATGTTTCTATGGATATGTTTTTCTTGATAGTATCTTCTGTATTTTTCTACCATTTATTCTATTTCTCCAATTGTCTGAATGCACCCGGAATTCGGATTTCGAGTTAATCTTTAATTTTGCAAAAGCATTTGAGTACGAACAATGTATGATCGTTATATCTATAGGTATAAATCTTTGCCTTATCCTGCTATCCTGTATCGAAAACCAATTGGTGTGATAGGTGCTAAAAGATTCGACTCGAGCTAATCTGTAATTTTGCAAAAACATTTGAATACGAACAATGTACGATCGTTATATCTATAGGTATAAATCTTTGCCTTATCCTACAATTCTGTATCGAAAACCAATTGGTGTGATAGGTGCTAAAAGATTCGACTCGAGCTAATCTGTAATTTTGCAAAAACATTTGAATACGAACAATGTATGATCGTTATATCTATAGGTATACATCTTTGCCTTATCCTGCAATCCTCTATCGAAAACCAATTGGTGTGATAGGTGCTAAAAGATTCGACTCGAGCTAATCTGTAATTTTGCAAAAACATTTGAATACGAACAATGTATGATCGTTATATCTCTATGTATACATCTTTGCCTTATCCTGCAATCCTCTATCGAAAACCAATTGGTGTGATAGGTGCTAAAAGATTCGACTCGAGCTAATCTGTAATTTTGCAAAAACATTTGAATACGAACAATGTATGATCGTTATATCTCTATGTATACATCTTTGCCTTATCCTGCAATCCTCTATCGAAAACCAATTGGTGTGATAGGTGCTAAAAGATTCGACT
>KK502563.1:593917-615419 GCA_000688735.1 Glossina austeni
TCACATAACTTCAATGCGCTCATAAAAATCTTGAAAATTGAAAAAAAAAGCGAAAAATAATAAAAAAAATGCTACATAGTAGTAAATGTGTGTATGTGTGTGTGTTGGCAAAAAGTTCGTGTATGATATTCATTACATTACATTGGTTGATTGTATGAAAATGAAAATGTCTATGGAATCTAAAATTCTGATAAAAAAAAAAAATAGAAAAAAAATGTAAAACATTTTGTAACAAGAATAACGACAAATAAAACGTAGAATTGCCACAATGCCAGCAATCGTTTGAATTCCACGATTCATATACACGCGGTTAAATACGTATTGGATGCAAGAAGAAGAAGAGTTAGGGAGCAGAACAGAACAGACATACAAGCATACAGGCATACACGCATACACATACATATGTATATGTCTATATCGATGTTCATGTACCATCATCCAAACAGATACGACAATATTGACATTTTTATTTACGATTGATGACGAAATTTTATTTCGCTTTGGTATAGTGTCTGTGCTCGGTTGTTAAGTGAATTTTAGTTTTATATTTCGGTTTTTTTTTTTTCTTCGCCCCTCTTATCCCACACCTATCCCATTGATTCTTACGGACGGACATCCATTGCCTATTCCATTGCGAAATGTTATAAATTGAAATACAAAGTACTCGCTCCCTTCTCCCCACTTGAACACACATCAGTGACTGCATGCATGCATGCATGCAGGCATCAAGCAAGCAAACACGTCTATGCATACATACACCCGTGCATTAACGCAAACATGCCTGCGTTACATTCATTATGTACGTATATGCAGATACATTTGGGACATACACATGAAAAGATATATATATGTGTATATGTATATGTATATATATTAATGTATATATATATATATGGGTCACATTAATATCACACTTGCTTGCTGGCTTGCCTGCTTGCTTGCCTGCTTGCTTGTGGAAACGAAGCCGGCGGCTAAATGCTGTTACATTTTGTGCAAAATTGAAATAAACCGAAATAAATATTAAAATTTTATCAAAAGAACATGAAAAGGAATTTATTATAGGCTGTCATTTGTTGTTTTCTTTCTGGTTTTCATGTTACTTTACTGTTTCGGTTTTGTCTGATGATAGTCGAAGGCTATTATAAAACATACTGATACTGATACTGTTACTGATACTGATGTGTGTGTGTGTGTGTGTGTGCAATTATTCTCAATATTTGCATTTATTTACAATCTTGTATGTATGTATGTATGTATGTATATTTGCATGTGTGGGTGTGTGTATAATAGACAGATAAACAATGGCTTATGTTCTCAATACTTCAGCATATGTGTCACAAATTAATGATAAGATGCTAAAGTCCTTTCTTCTTAATATCTATAATAAAGTGTTTCCTAGAAGTCGTGCCATTCCCGGAGCGACTTACACCATGAGTGTCGCATTCTTAAGCGATCCCTTTGAAAAAACAATTAAGTTATGAAAAGTGCATGGTTTTCAAAGAAGAGGGCATAAGACATACATAGGTATGACATACATAGGGATGACATAGTTTTTAAACGTTACGCAACCTTTTTCAGATCCGTAGAAAAAATTGACATTTTTGTTGAATTTTGTTTAGCAAATCACCATAGAAATGTAAACCGTTGCAAAGTGCACAGAAATTCTTTACAAAAATGACGAATGTATTCCGGTCGTCCATCGCGCTCTCCATAGAATGGATCGACGGGGCTTCCGATTCGTAAGTTACTTAAAAAATTTGGATCGCGACGTTCAGAATCCAACCTATTAAAAATGTAAACATAATCGATGCTGTGAACCAGCTTGGGCTTCCATATGACACCATGCATGGAATATTTTTCATGAAAGTTTGCCTTTCAAGGCGTATAGAGAGAAGGAGAGAAGATTTGCCTTTCAAGGCGTATAGAGACAAGGAGAGAAGATTTGCCTTTCAAGGCTCAGAGAGCTTAAATCACTTATCATAAGATAATGGCATCAAAAGATTCCAATCGAACTTTTGTTTAGTCGTAATTAAGATCAACTCACTACCATGGGTGGTAAACATTTCGCCAAAGTCCAGACTTACACACATATAAACATAATGCAGTCATACAAAGCTAGTAAAATAGTTGAGAAGATTGAGACGAAAAACATTATTTCCATGGGATAAAATACGAAATTCATAAGATAAACAATCCCAGTAGCCTGTCATCCCCACCACAAAAGACCTCTCAAACATCAATCCGTATATCCCTCGAATATAGATCTGGGGATTCCTGGTAGAATGCAAAAAACTGGATTTGCCAGATCGAAGAGAAGGGAAGTCACTCCTCCCTAGATAATTGTTGAACTAAGAAAACGAGATGAAGTGAGATCGCAACGCCTAACCTGGCACAAACCCGACAATCATATTGACTACAGGTCCGAACCCATGAAAGAGAACCTGCGGCATAAGAAGAACATGAGCCTATCTACGTGTGATCTCAAGGGTCAATCATTCATAGCTTACCCTAAAACTTTACCATGCACACTAAATGCACATGATTTTTAAGGGAAAGGCCATTGTCAACCAACACACCCACCAAGCACTTACGACAACAAATATACGCAATTTCAACATTTCCAAGATGGAAGTTAACATAAAGGGAAAGATTAACAGGGGAACCAAACATAATCTTAGCTTAGTCTTGGAGGGATCTAACGGAGGGGTTTAACGAATTGCCCAAAGTCCACGGCAGCATGTAACCCAAACAATCATTCGAACTTTGTTCGCATGTCTCTCTCAATGTACAAACACCATTAAATAATAGAAAGAAATCATCAGCGTACTGGAACGCATTGTTCGTCTTGGAATTTGCTCGTGGATAAAAATCACTGACGTATAGAATATACAAAGGCGTCCAAATACAGCGAATGAATCAAACTGGCCTTCGCTTCTTTAAAGTCCACAAGTTGCAATCTATGACGAACTTACGAAAAATGAAGTCCGAAGTCGCGTTTGAAAAATTAGATTGACCTTGGAGCTCCGTAATCAAGGCCATATGGCATATGGGGTTAAACGCCTTAGAAAGAGCAAGAGATGTCAAAACATAAAATTTACCAACATTCATATCTGCCCTGATGGAATTAGTAACGGAAAGTAGCAATGACGTAACACCGTAGCCCCGATGAAAGGCATATCGAGACTAATGGATACTCGCCGCCACAGAGTGGAAAATTTGATCCTCTTGGAAATAATTCACAATCTTCGATAAGGCCGGAAGAATAGAAATGAATCTGTAATCGTCAGCGTCATTGAAAGCATTGGGTTTCCGTGATACATGAACGCGCCTGGGCAGCCTTACAAAAAACTGAAAACTTAGATGGGGTAAAAATAAATTTAATTGTGGCGAGCACAAAGATGGGTATTAGTGGAAATGTAAGTCTAATAAACTCTGTAGGGGTACCGGCAATGCCCACATATGCCGACTTCACTTTATTCATCGCCAAAATTACTTCGAACTCATTAACACAACGGAAGTGGGAGAACGCAGTGGACATTTTATTTTCGATATCGTTATGCTTTCCTTTCAAAAAAATGTTAAATTCATTTCTTGCTTTCTTTATTCATTCACTCGTTTGCATTCATTCTTCTTGTTTACTCATTTTTTTTCGTTTTTTTTTTTTCTATTAAGTTTTTTTCACTTATTTACTCACTCATTCATTTATTATTTATTCTTTAATTATTTATCTATTTATCCCTTTGTTCTCTTGTTCTCTTATTTATTCACACATACCTTACTTATTATCATTGGCAAGACCTTCATTACCTACTGACCAACTAAACCCAGTTTCAATGAGACGTAAACACTTAAAGGCTTATGTCAGTCAAAAGTAAACACACTTTACAGATCATTTGATCCGTAAGTGTAACACATACCCAATACACATATAATCCTCCTGCGATTGGTAGAAAACCGAAAACAAATTTAGTACCGATATGAAGAATTATTATTAGTAGTCTACCTGGAAGGATTGTAGACTAACACGATCAAATTGCTCAGATATCCCACTTATACCCTACATAGCTTGTATGAATGTATGTAAAACGCCTGAGGAAATGGGAGAGAATCATCTTTTATTATATAATTCGATTCGACATTAAAATCTAAATCGATGTATCCTTCCACGTTCATCTATCCAAGTATTTTGGAGTTATATTTTCCTCAGATTTACCTGGGACGCAGGTACATTTCAATCACTCTCCCTAAAATTTGAAGAATGTATAGTCGGAGTAGTCCTGGAAAGTTATTGATCGATTTTCTGTCTTCTACATGGATCGTAATCCCCTCCTCAGGTGCCTCAGGTAAGATATACGGGGAACGCGGACATCGATTCATATAAATTATGCGAAGAGGCCATGGAAACTTCTTACCGTATCCTGTGTGAATGCGCGGCCATCTGCAGAATCAGATATCACTTGCTTACCGCCCAATTCATAACGTCATAGCGTTCTGAATTAAAGAAGGCTGCGAGATTCATAGGAATCCTAAAGATGAAAGACTAAGTGAGGACAAAAAAGGAAAAGTCCTTCCACAGAATCATATACTGGGCATCGACTTATAGTTGCAATTAATGGGTATATGGAACCTAAAGTCCATTATTTCCCTACCCGTTGTACATTTTTTCAAACAAAAACTTTCAGGCCAAAGTTGGTTTGGTGAAGTATTGAATAACGTTAAGGCACTTCCATAACTTGTCGTTCATTGTGGTAGCTGTAGTCAGGCTGATAATGATTTGTAGGGATTTAGAGATTAAAATATTAATCATTAGGCTCCCGAAAATCTGGAATTAAAGCATAGTGGCCTTTAAACGTCAACTCTTGTGACATTTCACTTTCCACATACAGGAAAGAAAGTACAGCAAATCTCGTCTTCAGAGAACTGATTGAAGAGGGAACTCGTGTTTTGGAAAATAATGGTCGGTGTCCTTTTCTCACAAACACTTCTAAGACAGTTCCTCGGCCTGTGCAGCATTAGATAACACTGGGTAAGTCCGAGTGAACATATCAGTGGATTCATAGAGCATCTTACTCCTCCGAACTGCGGTTAAACGAATAATTTGTGAATGCCGAGCCCTTTGTGATATCCAAAGATTCGTTTTCGGAGCGTCTAACCCTGTGGGATATCTTGAAAATACCTGTAGAATTTTGTGTCAATAAAATCCTTGACTTTATTAAAGCGACTAAACTGATCATCTAATCTACCCAAAAAGGAAAGAAAAGAAGGGCCGACAGTCTTAGTTGCTCACTACTTACTTTTAATCCTAGAATTTATTTTTTTTGATCTAAATAAATTGTAATCATAAAAATGACTATAGCTTTTAATAAAATCCGAATGATCCGTTAACAAGACGAATAAATATATTGCGATATTAAAGTCAAGGTTTCATTCTCCGATCTTAACGATGGTGGTCGAGCGGATTGACTAAATCAATCAGTTCACAAAAAATGTCAAGAATATTTTCAGAGTTTCAGAGCTCACCTACAGCCGATTAGCGAATATTAAGAATTTTTTACAGAAAAGCTACCCATCACTTCATTCATTTCTATTACGTTCCAAGCTTGCTTCGACTTCGAAACAATAAATTAAATGGTAATGGAATGTGTCGGGGCTAATAGAAAATGAAAGTCTTAATAAAATTGATTTGACATTAAAGTAATCGCCTGACTGAACGTCAGCAATAATTTGAGAAAATATTTCTTATTGCACAGCACTTTCTTATATAAGAGGTGCGCACAGAAGAGAAGCGAACATAATTTTAAATTATTTACTGCTTATGTAATGAGACTGTCAGTGTAAAGCAATAAAATTTATTTTTTCCCGAAAAGTTAATTTAAAAAACTGCATCTTTCCATGCCATACCATAACACCTTTCCTTACCTCCTAACTAGGAATCAGAATTGCAAGCAAAACTATTGCTGTATACCGCACGTTATCAATTTGAATTATACGCTAGATTAGATATATATTTTTATTCCAACAGTTTGTATATAAGTGTTTGTGAGCGCGATAATATATTCATATACATACATTCCATGCATATATGTACATATGTATGCGAAAAAGACATTGAATAAAATAATATCTTTTTCACGCTAACATACATTCACCTACAAAGATAAGAACGATTAACGGCCGGATGCTGTAATGCACTCAATAGAGTGTAATATCTTACTTCCGTTTTCCTAGTGAATAAGTGAGTGCTCTGCACACCTATGCAAATGCATATGTATATATATATATATACACACACATATGAAAGTGAATAAATTATTTTTATATATGGTAGCGATTAATTGCATTCTTTGTGTGTGTGATAAAGCGACTAAAAGGGTCTTTATGTGGTTGACACACAAATTTCCCTTTCAAATATACCCACAAAGTGGCCCTTTGGCTTAATTTGAAATTCTCCAATCAATTGTCCGTCTGTCCTGAGATCTGCACTCAGAATAATTTTAATTTCAATCTCAATTAAAAAAATGTTAAACATGTTTACGCTTAGCTTACATGCTTACGTGCAAGTTATAGCAAACATCGATCGGGAAAATATTGATGCAAAAAATAACTAATGGCAATCGAACAGCATGCTCACAGTTATCACCTAAAATAACCAATAACTATATGTTTTCTTAGATAGTGAGCGTTCAGGGATTGAAGCATATAACGTATAGTAATCGGTACAAAAACAACACAATGAATAGAAAGAAAACGGAAAGCCGGACAGGCGTAACCTTTAAATAGCTTATATCACTTCACCTAAAGCACTATTCATTTTCCATCTATCCTCGTCGTAAGAGCTCAAAATGTGAACCAACATGGTCTTAACTTTGTTGCGTTAATTCTTTTTGTTAACGAACTTGTTGTTGTTCTTCATCTATTTTCGTCATAGAACACCAAGCATCAAAAATGATGTCCCTCTGTCTTTCATGATAAGCCTTGCAGAGGAAAGAGTACAAAGGTGATTCTAAACAGAAACACGGACAAACAAACAGAACAAAACAGGACAGACAGACAGAATTTGATACCGATCAATAATATTATACTTTATAGGGCTTCTCTCCTTCTACATGAAAGCTTCCAACTGGCATTTCTGACGCTATCTTCAGTTAAGATAACAGTACAATGTGGTACAGTGGTGGCGACTGACTATGTCGCAAGGAGAGCTGGCAATCGGTGTACCGGATACTTCTGATTATGCTCAAATTTTACAAACACTTCCTTTTTCCAGATGAGAACGCAATCTGCTATAGTCAAATTTTTTTTGCATATATCTAAAATGGCGTCCACTACGCAGAAACGGATTAGCGTTTCTTAACAATTCCCTCGATATGGGTATCAAATAATTAGACCTAGAGAGTAAGAAGTGAATTTTAAAAGATTAAAAAGCGAAAAGTAAGTTCAAAAAAAAATTATATCTACGTAAGCTTTTCTTGGAATGGACTAGAAGTTGGAGAATAAATTTTGTCCCAGTGGCTGCTGTGCGTCTGTATAAGAAACCTTTAATTTATTTTAAAAAAATACCTCCCGCGATTAGGTGTCAATGGCTGCATCTTACTTTTCTACCTCGTCTGTTACTGTTTTTCTCTCTCTCTCTCTCTCTCCATCTCTCTCTCTCTCATCAGTATGGCTAAAAAGTTCAAATTCGTCCAAGTTATTATTATAGATATAAAAATGCTACGTTTCATAAAATCGTTGCGGAAAAGCACATTTGTTGGCTCTCGTCCAAAATATCTTAAATACGAAATTAACACACGAACACACATGCACGCATACACCTAGTCATTAATAATCTCAAAAATCGTTTCCAGAACCAAGGAAAACTGAAGCAAATACGGATATGGAAAACTATGCTAACACCGTCATCCAATCTAGCCTTTATACATTTTCCTTATCATTATTTCCCCATTTTTTTCTTATTTTTTATTTTTTTTCAGCAGAAATACTTATTATTTATGTAAAAAAGCGACAGATATTTTCTTTAAGCAATAAACGGTGTTTGTGGTGTACGAGCGTAGCTCGGCCTGAAAATAAAAAAGTACGTCAAAATTCTTTATCCACTTTTAATACGAAACGATACTCCCGCATTTTATTCAACTCGTATCGGTGACGGCACGATTATTAAAAAATATAAAATAATATTCCCAAGTAAAGCAATAAACGGATCGCACTCATTATAAAAACAGCCATCTAAATATCTAATGATTATAAAAATTATTATATATTTCCAGTTCCCATAAGTTTCCTGCTTGTTAAACATGGATTGATTACTTCTCTTCCCAGAACAGCTGACAATTGCATCTGTTTCTTGTTCATAATTGTTCAGCAATCTTTATCTTGTAACAAATAAATTCGCAAGCAAGTCAAAGCCATATACAATTAGATGACTTCGTTGCAATGGTTAATGTTATGAAAGGCGTTCTGGTTGAGTGGTAAGTTTGGATAAGGAATGGGAAAGTGTAATTTATTTAATTTACGGATTGTTATATTTCTCTGCAGTGATCCTGCTATGAAACAATTTTTGCTACATCTGGATGAAACATTAGCTTTGGGCCGCAAATTTATTATTCAAGACTTAGACGAGAAACATCTCTTCATATCTACTGATATTGTAGACGCGCTTCAAGCACGCGTCGATGATTTAATGGATCGCATCAGTTTCCCCTTACACGAAAAAGATCCATAAATTACTGACCACACTTTATAAACAAAACAATGGCTGGCGGACGGGAATCTTATCGTATAAAAGATGCTGAAAAGAAACGTGTCCTTGATGAAGCTGCCCGTCAACGACGTGCTCGCAAGGCGCTAGAGGCTTTAGAGCAAGATAATTTCCATGAAGATCCTCATGCGGATTTGGTAATGTCCAAAAAATTACCTAAATTTCAAGATGGCTTGAAGAATACAAAAGAGAAGAAATCAAAACGCAAAGGACCGGAATATTATCGCGCGAAATATCGTAAAAACTTTCAACAGCTACTGGAAGAAGAAAAACAATTACATCCCGATCCTCCGAATTATAGCAGCGCTTTGGCTCCGCCTCCAAAAACGCCGCAACGACATTTTTGTGCCGTCTGCGGTAATTTTTCTAAATATTCTTGCACAGCTTGTGGGACACGTTACTGTTGCATACGATGCTTAAGCACTCATCAGGACACCAGATGCTTGAAATGGACAGCCTAAATCGTTATTAATTCTCATCTTTCCAATAACTAGTTTCATATAAACTCTTACAACTGAAGAAATTTTTGTTTTCCCTACAAACTAATGTATTGAAGTCTGGCAACATTGCTAAACATTTTATTTCTCAAAGAGTGGTAACAATATCAATAAATATTTTGTATAAAAGAAATTATTTGTTTTCTTTAGAGACTTATCAGTCAAGAATTGAAATCTTCCAGCTAAGAAGGCTGAAGATTATAGATCGCGTGTTATTAATTATACATTGTTAGTTATTATATTTTTATTCAAATTTTCGTTGTTTTATAAACTACGTAATGGCCGCAACATTGCGATTATTGAAAACTCAGGTGAGTTTCAGATGCATTAAAGAACGCTTTAATATGAAGGCCAAATGTATACTTATATAAACAGACAAGTTAATAAAATTATTCAGACGTTTCAAGATATTTTCATACTTCTAAAAATTCTCTGTAGGAATTTAGGGCGAATTCTAACCTTAAATATGTTTGTTATCTAACCAAGTGCCTTTGTTTTTTTTTATTTGCGAAAGAGTTCTCACGTTATCGTGCTAAGAGGTAGGGTGAGGCAAAAAAGCTCAACATTATCGAATAAATTAAGTGCTATATAATTAAAGATAAAAATTGTTAAGCGAAAACTTTTCCCTTTTATCTCTCAGAAATAGATTGTTAATGTTTACGGACCTTTAAGGTTTTGTCGGTCGCATTGCTTTTTGTTTGTGCCAAAATTATAAAAATAAAATTCATTCGCTTTCACTTGACATATTATTGGCCAAAACAGATTATTTTGTTTCGTCTTGGTTCACTTCCGATTGTAAACAAAAGTATTTGCAAAATTTGAACAAATAAAAGGTCGTAAATCTTCTGCCTTATCTTTATTAATATATAATGTATTGCAATAACACTGCATAGATAGCTGGAGATATTCACACTTAGTAATTTATAGAGCAATTGAAATTAATTACAGAATTTTTAGTTCATTTACATAATTCTTAGTTAGTTAGTTTCTTTAATTATTATTAAACATATTGTGTTCCGTTTGAAAGATGTCAAGTTTATTGATAAACTTGTGTACTTTTCTTGGTCTTATACGGTTCACGGTTTTGATGCTCAATGTGATCAAAGTCGAAACTGATTAAGTAAAATAAACAAACGTTTATATTATAATTTATTAAAACACTTCTCCCGAGTATCTGGCAGCCATTTCTAGTCATATTTAACCATTTAATATAAAAATACAAGTTTACAAAAGTTACTTTATTTATGGATTGTGTAACACACGTACATACGCACATGCATTCTCTGCCTTTGCTCGGTAGACGATAATTAGTTAAATAAACCGTATCACAGGTATTGCATTCATCTAAGCCATCAACAAGTAATAGAATCGTTTAAATGCATTAAGTTCTCTGTTTCCAGATACGAAAGGCAGGAGTAGACGGTCAGCTGCGACAATTTCATGCCTCTGGGTATGCAGCCTCGAAAGTGGCCATATCCAAATACGATCCTGACGTATGCATGCCGTATGAAAAGCTATCGGAAAATTTAGAATGTATACGATCCCGCATAAATCGTCCTCTTACCCTATCAGAGAAAATTCTTTATTCCCACTTGGATGAGCCTAAAACACAACAAATTTTACGTGGTACTTCATATCTGCGGTTGCGTCCGGATCGTGTGGCGATGCAGGATGCGACCGCTCAAATGGCTTTATTGCAATTTATTTCTTCTGGCTTGAAAAGAGTTGCCGTTCCTTCCACCGTCCATTGTGATCACTTGATTGAAGCTCAAATTGGAGGTAAAAACGATCTAGCTCGAGCAAAGGATTTGAATAAAGAAGTATACGACTTTTTGGAGAGTACGTGCGCGAAGTATGGCTTGGGTTTCTGGAAACCGGGTAGCGGTATTATTCATCAAATCCTTTTGGAGAATTATTGTTTTCCCGGCCTTTTAATGATCGGTACCGACTCGCATACTCCTAACGGAGGTGGTTTAGGTGGCTTATGCATTGGTGTGGGTGGTGCTGATGCTGTAGACGTAATGGCTGATCTTCCCTGGGAACTGAAATGTCCTAAAGTAATTGGCGTTCGTCTTAGTGGAAAAATAAGCGGTTGGACATCACCCAAAGATGTCATTCTGAAGGTAGCAGATATTCTTACCGTGAAAGGTGGAACTGGTGCCATTGTTGAATATCACGGTGACGGTGTTGATTCTATATCATGCACTGGAATGGGCACCATTTGCAACATGGGCGCAGAAATTGGTGCTACCACTTCAGTCTTCCCGTTCAATGAACGCATGGCTTCATATTTGAAGGCAACCGGACGCAAAGCTATTGCCGATGAGGCAAGAAAATATCAAACAAGATTGTTGTCACCAGATGACAAGTGTGCATATGATAAACTTATCGAGATCGATTTAAATAAATTAGAACCGCATATTAATGGTCCATTTACCCCAGATTTGGCCCATCCGATAAGCAAATTAAAGCAAAATGCCGAAAAGAATGGTTATCCTATGGATATCAAGGTTGGCTTAATTGGTTCCTGCACAAATTCCTCATACGAAGATATGGGCCGTTGTGCCAGTATTGCCAATGACGCTATGCAGCACGGTCTTAAATCAAAAATTCCATTCAATGTTACACCTGGCTCGGAACAAATACGAGCCACCATTGAACGTGATGGCTTATCTCAAGTGTTTGATAAATTTGGTGGTACCGTATTGGCCAATGCCTGTGGCCCCTGTATCGGTCAATGGGATCGCAAAGATGTAAAGAAAGGTGAAAAGAACACCATAGTCACATCATACAATCGTAATTTCACCGGTCGCAATGATGCCAATCCCGCCACTCATGCCTTCGTAACTAGGTAAAAATAAAAGACAAATTGAAAGCAATAAAATTATTGAAAACTTCCCTTTTTTGCAGTCCGGAATTAGTCACCGCTCTGTCTATAGCCGGTACTTTAGCCTTTAATCCTTTGAAAGATGAGCTGACTGGTTCTGATGGCAAAAAATTCAAATTGAAGGCTCCGTTCGGTGAAGAATTGCCCGCTAAAGGTTTTGATCCCGGTGTAGACACTTATACACCGCCGCCAGCAGTAAGTTTTTTTTTTATTAAGTAAAAATTTAAATTTGTACAGTGAATGCAGTAATTTTGCACTAATTTAGGACGGATCCAATCTTACAGTTAGAGTTGATCCTAAAAGCACACGCCTTCAAATATTGGAACCTTTTGACAAGTGGGATGGCAAGGATCTAACCGATATGACTGTCCTTATCAAAGTAAAAGGAAAGTGCACCACTGATCATATATCCGCTGCAGGACCCTGGCTCAAATTCCGCGGGCACTTAGATAATATCTCTAATAATATGTTTATTGGCGCCACCAATATTGAAAATGATGAAATGAATAAAATTAAAAACCAACGCACTGGCGAATGGGGTGCGGTACCCGATGTGGCCCGAGACTATAAGGCTAATGGCGTAAAATGGGTGGCTGTAGGTGATGATAATTACGGTGAAGGTTCTTCTCGCGAACATGCCGCTTTAGAACCACGTCACTTAGGCGGACGGGCTATAATTGTGAAGTCGTTTGCCCGCATTCACGAAACCAATTTGAAAAAGCAAGGTCTCTTGCCACTTACCTTTGCCAACCCCTCCGATTACGATAAGGTATTTATATAGCACATAATAATATAACATATATGTTAACAGTTGAATTGATTATTTGCGACAATATGTAGATACAACCCACTAGCAAAATTTCTTTGCTGGATTTAGCTGGTTTGGCTCCTGGTAAACCGATTGAATGCGAAGTCAAAACTGACAATAAAGTAGAAAAAATTAAATTGAACCACACCTTGAATGAACAACAAATTGCCTGGTTTAAGGCTGGCAGCGCTCTAAATCGCATGAAAGAATTATCTGGTAACCAATAAATGTGATATAAGAAACAATCTCTTCCTAAGATTCCCAGCACTTTCATAAAGTAAAGATCACAGCCACCCACAGTTACATAACATCTTATTTTAACAAAAAGCATGTGTGACTAGATTTTCATAATCCATTTTCTATTTTTTTTTCATTGTGATCATATTTTCGCTATATTTTAACATGAATTTTTATGTACGTTTGAATGTGTTTGTATTAAGTAAAATAAATTTATTTTATATACATAACATCTATTCTGTATTATTAGGATAAGAAGCTTATGTGCGCTTTGCCCATGTTATGATGACCGAGAAGCTACTGCACAACCGCATAACTGGTAACGAAATCGTCAGCCCGTGCGTGAGATACTTGTGTTGTGTTAAAATAAAAAAAATAAAAAAAAAAAATAAAAAGGATAAAAATTTAATTAATTACGAAATAAAGCGAAGCACAATTGATTGATCGATTGAAATGCATATATTTATAATTAGTATACATACTACTTACTTACATAAGTTTATTAAAAATCTCGCCGTAAAACTATATATATATAATATTTAACGTAAGATCAATAAATCGGTAAAGCTATACATCCCATAATAGCAAAAAAAAAAAAGCACCGCAAATCACATACAAGTAAACAACACATGGTACACTATTCCAATTCTTATTAGGACGTGGATTACCAACATTTTGTATATAAACCCTTTTTTTTATTGAAAATTAATATTTTAATGGTTTCTTCCAATTGCCAAAGTCTCGAAACTTGAAGTAGTCGAAAATTACGCATTCGTTTTTGAATCGAACTAAAAAATGGAGCGATATGCCTGCAAAGATCTCCACTCTCGACCGAGAAAGTCGAAAAATATATATATATATATATGTATATATAAATGTATGTATATGTATATAAAAATGTATATATATGTATCATTTATATACGTATATATAAATGTATATATATGTATATAAAAATGTATATATATATATATATATTTTTTTTTTTTATATACGTATATATAAATGTATATATATGTATAAAAAAATGTATATATATATATTTTTTTTTTCGTCTTTCTCAGTATATATATATATATTATATATATATGTATATATGTATATGTACATATATGTATATATATTGACCGGTTTAGTGTTAAACAATATTGTAAAATAAAAGCAAATTTTTGTCTTGCCCTAAAACTCCTAAGATATTACACGTATTCCAATAGAGAGAGAGAGGCATTTCACTATTCATAAATCTTTAATTGATAAATTACTTAATTAAGATCAGCTCGATTTTATGAGGAACATCTATAAGTCAATCAACTCGATTCAAATCTAAACCTATACACGCACTTTCAATGTCATTCGCTTTATTCTCTACCTATACGTTACCAAAATCAGTTCTATTTTTCGTTGAGCCAAATCCCATCCTACCGTTAAGGCCCGTCTACTCATGTTTCAGTGAGCGTTTTGCGAACATCTCCAAGGCAATATCATCAGCATGTACTACGAGTCTGACTATTCTATGAAGATTTTCGAAATGAAACGCTGATGTTTCGTTCTTCGCTTCTTAGCAAAGCGTACCTTTTTTCAAATAAAAGGTTTACGGATATATGGTAACAGCTATAAGATTAAGATATAAAATTTCATATGATTTGCCAAATTTTCATATTCAAGATGACTTTCACTCCACCTAGAACATCATGCACACAAGCGATAGACTTAATCCAGACAACATATATCCAAACATCACCACAACACATGATATACAAACAAAAAGAAACAACATGAACATGGAAGTATTTGCGACTCTTTTTTTATGCCGTGTGCCACGACGCTAGACGCTATCTAAGAATCTGCTTTGACGATTCTCAATTCAAAAACGCTAGACCTTTTCCATTTCTTTTGATTCCGAAACTTGCGCGTCACGGGATTATTGGACACTTTCCAATGTTCATCTGCATTCTCGCTCGTTCGTATCAGTATTTCAGACTCATACCTTGCGTGCTCTATAAAATCGCAGATACTATTAAGCGTCGAAAATCGCAAGTTGTTTCTTGTCGAAGTTTACTGAGACGAAAAACGCCTTCCATTAATTACGCTTGTTAGCAATTTGAGAAATCCAAATAGGCGGTCAGCATGGAACCATAGCAATGTTGGCCATTAATTAAATTTGTGTGGAATAATTCCTACTTTACTCTAATCTTCCTAATCAAGTAGACAATCGTCTACTTTATAAGATTTCTAATCTTGTAAAAAGCTAATAAATTATGTGGTACCGATCCCAAGTGTAGAAAATACCCTCGAACTTCAGAAAATGTCACATCGGACGTTTTTTTTTTTTTGCGTTGTTGAGTAAAGTTGGACTGAGCCAATAAAATTGTGGCTTATATGTCCGAAGTCCAATACTTTACTGGTCGAGGGTTTTTGAAGCATGAATTTTAACACATTCGTGGCAGAGGCGAAATGCAACAGCTATCTGCTTTTTTTTCGAATTTTTTCCCTATCATTACATTTAAAATTGAACCTGGCAAGCAAGTAACGCCTCCATTAAGTTTGCCGACATCTATATATCGCCACCGAATGGACCTTCTCGAACATTGGACGACGCTGAAACTTACGGCTCTGATTGCGAACTTACAAAGCATTTCTCATGTATATACAACATATGCGTACATCTGTGTATACATAAGTGTTTGCAACCATTCAACAAAGGTCTTATTACTTCCATTTGCTCCCCATTTTCACAATATTTTCAAGATTCTAAAAATTTCAATGGAGAAAACTGCTTAGCTTAGCTAATTAAGTGGAAATTCCTATAAAAGCTGTTTAGAATTTTGAGGATTTTGGAATTTTTTCAAGCTTCCTTTCAGCATTTGTGTGACACCAATTCATTTAAAGCAGAGAAATGATTACCTCTACAGATTTCATTAGTTTTTATATTTATTAATAAAAAAAAATTCTCATCACTACATATGCACTGCACTGCACTATAGCGATACTGCCTTCTGTCCGTCAGATGAAATACATGTCTTAATCTTAATCATCGTTAGATTCCACATTTTCGGTTTGCAAATTTTTAAATGTGGCCACAGGGACATACGTGACCAATGTAAACAATTTATTCGGAGAGTCTTCATCGTCATTGCGGCGTCGAGCTAAACGCACCCGAACGCGAAAAGGTGTGGATCTATTGTTATAAGAAAGGATACAATTGTTAGTTTCATCGATTTCAGAAAGGCGGTAAAAACGAACTTACCTAATACCCTTAGACCAGATGTGTTTATTTAAACGAGTGTCGATTCGTACATCGGAGGTGCCCATTTCTTTTTCCGCAAATTTGCGGATCTCCTTGATGGCTCGTGGTGCACGCTTCTTAAAACCGACATTATGCACTCGTTTAGCTAAATGTATGGTACACTCGCGGGTCACTACTTCATTAATAGCCGATTTATTACGTTTTTCGACTTTGGTTTTAGCCATTTTTGTATATTGAACCAAGTGCGCCTACAATCCTGAAATAATTCGAAAACGATTCAGCATATGTTTGACGTTCATGTTTTCACTCGACGCAAAGTATTCTTGCGAACTTTCACAACAAAATATTCTTTGTGGGAGATATTTCCCAATCATTGGAAATGAAAGCATATTATAGCTTCACTTATTTTTCTTCGTCCTTTACGATGCTTTTGGAATAATTTTCTAAAGTTTTCTAAGCAGAAACCCACCTTACGGAATTAAGAAAACCAGGCAAAAGAAAGTCGCAAAACATCAAGATTGCCAGCGTTGCAAGTTAACTATAAAAAAATAACAAAAGCAATCTCTGGCAAATGATAGCCCATTATAAAGAGAATTAGTTTAGTTAAGAGATGGCAACGCATTGAATGTGTATAGAAGGGTGAAATTTCGATATTGGCAATAATATGATCCTCGCTTTCAAGAGAAAAATTCAAATGGAGATAGATGAGCATGATGACTAGTGAAAATCTGCGTGGGGAGAGATTGATAGTAAGAGAATAACTTTGAATATACGAGCGCAAAACACACGCAACACTTTGCTTGAAAACATTCTTCTTCTTATTTTATTCAAATATGGCTTTTGCTTAATAATTGTAGTTCCGTTAAGTTAAAGATGTCGGATCGTCCTTTATTGTGTAATTGAACAGCAGAAAATTTCTTAAAATGCAAAACATGGAATTAGGTGATAAAGAACTCAAGCCTATAAAGATTCTTGGTGCCGGTAGTTTCGGCCGGGTATTTCTTTGTAATTATCGTCAAACATACAAAGTTTGTGTTAAACGTATCATTGTTAAGAATCCTAAAAAGGAAATGAAAATCGTTATGCATGAGGTAAGAAAATGTTCTCATATTCCAAACTAATTTGCTAAAGAAATTATATTATTCGCCATTGGCTTAGATTTACATTATGTCACAACTACGACATCCTCTTATCGTTCACTATATACGTTCTTTCGTTCACGCCGGTACCGTGAATATAGTAATGGAGTATGCGCCTAATGGCACATTGCATGATCTTATTAAACGTTCTTTACCCAACGGTTTTACCGCAGACGAAGTAATGCAGCATTTTTGCGACATTTTAATGGGCCTCGAGTATTTACACACACGTCATGTCATCCATCGTGATCTAAAGCCAGCCAATTTATTAATTGATTCTAATTTTTGCATTAAAATTGGCGACTTTGGTATCTCTTTTATTAATTCGCCAAATGTTACGCATGATTTTGCTGGCACGGTTCTCTATATGGCTCCAGAAATAATGCGTTGTGAAAAATTCAATAATAAATGTGATATATGGTCTCTTGGTTGTCTATTGTATGAAATATGTTGTGGTCGTAATCCCTTTTCGCACGCTACCAGCCGCGAAGAGGTACTTCGTTTAGTCCATTCTTTTACACGTCGAAAATTAGATTGCAGCGCCATACGTTCCAAATACGGTACAATGTGGGCGAACCTTTGTGCATCGATGTTAGTGACAAACGTTGAAAATCGCATATCCTTGGAAAAAATTTTACACTGCGACGCTACTCTTACCTTATACTATTATCGCAAATATTTTACTTATAGTTATCAGAAATGAAAACAAAGAGAATTTTAAATTTTAATTATTAGAAGTCACAATTAATTAATCCTTTAGCATTTTAAGAAACAAAAAAACATGTAAAACAAGGTTGTAAAGTCGTTATTTATTTTTTTTTTATTTTTTTGTAACGTGCTCGTGAAGAATTTGTATCGTGAAATGATTGCGTTTTTACATATTAACCAAACACTATTTTAAGTATAAGAAAGAAACCTTTTTGTAGCAAAGTCATTATTTAAAATTTTTTGTAACATGCATGTAAAGAACCTGAATCGCATTAATGTTGTAATAAAAATAAAATAAATGAAGCAAAAAGTCGCTTTTTATCCCTCATTGCATTTGTCAAATGGAAAAACACTTAATGTGAAAACAAGTTTTAATCTTGCAATGGAATGAAATAAAACCTTGTTTAGTAGAATTATAGAAACACTGCTCCCTTATTTTAATTTTGGAGAATTTTCTAGGAAAAGATGAACGATGAAAGAAAAAGATACAAGAGCGACTTGCTCCTTCGTCCCCATCACTTTTTTATATTATTTGAACGAAATTAAAGAAAAATTAATTTTTATGCAATTAAAGGAGAGAAGTACAAGCAACGAAAGCCATTACAAGGACCAACAAGAAAGAAATTATGTTGAGTAGACAAGTTCAAAAGCGTTGATCTTTGGGTCGGAATACATCTGTACACCAAATTTCATCAAAATATCTCAAAAATTGAAGACAGGAAAACAAGGCAGACAGAGAAGCTTGATAGCTTAATAAAGGATGTGTCCCTCTCAAGTCATGAAACACGAGCATTAGGAAACCAAATAAAAAATTGTAAAATTGATTTTGTCAAATAGCGGTAAATACAAAAAATAGTTTAATAAATACGGCACCGAATCGTAGTATCTCTGCCATTAGAGTACTGAAATACAGAGTCCAGAGATGAAGGTAATCCGTATTTATTGAAATTCAAATTGTAAAGTCATTTAATACCGTAATGTAACCTTCATGTACCAATGTTGGGTGGGCACTTGTCCGAGTATCTTATTAGTTCCGGATGCTAGCGGAATGCTGATAAGATTGTTTTCGATAGCCAAAATAGTATCCCAAGTAGACTAAGCGTACTTGGATTCCAAACAATAGTAGAAGTAAGGAAATCATAGTTGCAAATGGGACCAATCCACTGGATTGTTGTCATATCAAAAAATTCAAATAGAAGCCGGTTCACCTAAGCGAAAGTTTGAAATTGAAATTAACGTTTCGTCAAATCGGAAAATTTCGATTTTCACCTAACGAATTATACTCGAAGACTACGCCTGGATATAGAGTAGCAGTTAAGAAGCCAGATTTCTTCCATTCATGTTCTTTCATTGTCTTATAGAGCCGATTGGCAAAATATTCAGCTATAGTGCCCATGAACACATATATAAAAACGTCAGACGTCATAAGAGCGCCTCATGAGGACGGTGAAAGCATCCCCAACCTAGCAAAGACTGAAAAGATTTTCTTATCATAAATAGTAAAATTTGCACTTAAAATTTCTACATACATATGACAGGTGAAAATAACCGAGTATTTCTAGGAGGACGAACTGCGTCACCATGAATCGATTTCCACCCAGTTTCGTCTAATGTACCCTCAATATTATCGTCGGTATTATAACGTGCAATATCGTGCCGTAAAGTAGTCCGTATCGTAATCATAGTAAGAAAGCCTTATAGAGATAAATAGTAGAGTTGATCGCACACAATTTCCACGACATTTCCATAACCACCTTAACGGATAAAAAGAAGACGACAACCAATAAATTGATAATCCTGAACCAATGAATTTGTACATCTTTCATGCCTAAATAAATGTCCCACCGCGACGCCTAACTAACTTCCTTCCATTCCACCTAATAAGTGGCATACAGCTGTGTATTAGAATTAGGATTAACTCATTGGGGACGTGCGTTGTCTGGAAAATTACAAATTGCATCACTTTCGAATTTAATATCTTTATAATTAACGAAAGCTGTTCCAACTTCGAAGGCGACCACGCGATATTTATCTCTGTAATGGTGTGATCCCAAGATTACACGAAATCTATAAAAATGCAAAAATAGTGAATCCGCCAACTGAGCTGTATGTACTATTGGCAAATCCAACTTGTTGGAATCTTTGAGTACTTCCTGCAGCACAGATAAAGTCATAAAGTCATCCTGGATGGCGCATATATTCGCACAAACCGAATATACCCTTATTACGCCATGAGTGGTGCAGGATGTAGAAAAAGAAATATCTTACGTACACTTGCAACGTCCGCGTATATGTGTGTAAGGTGTTTCCGTCGGTCGACTTTATTCCTGCTCTTTACAAATAATTATCGCCATTAAATGAATAAAAACATGCGGAATTTTGTATAAAACCAAATACAAGTCGATAGAAATAAAATGCTAAGTGTTGAGGACAAACATGAGATGCGTTTGTAAGGATAGTATGTAAATATATGGGAGTGCGATTTTGAAAGAATAAAATAAAGATAATAAAAAAAAAAAAAAAAAGAAGAAAATATCTAAAGTTAATCACAGTCTTAATGAAAAACTCGTTTCATTTGTACAAGCTTAACAGGTTGCAAACAAATTATTATTTCGCTTCGAATTCCGAACTTTCCTGACAAAAAGCATTTTCCAATGCCTTTGAAGTACGCTTTAAACATGTCTGGCTATCAGAATTACGACATTCGTTGTTGACAAATTTGTCACTAAAAGCTTAAGGACGTAAAGTTGGGAAGGATAACATTACGCCTATCCCCCTGAAGTGTCTGATGTGTAACCAGCAGCTGGGTTCGTGCTTCTTGCTGTCTGACTAGCTTAGCTACCCTCACAGTCTTTTTCCCTCTTTTTCCCCTTTTTTTTATATGTATATAAAAAAAAAATTTAAGTCAAAAATATTCTAAACATGTCCGTGAGTCTCCTTGTCCGTTAGTCAATACCAATGGCTTAGCATTTCATTTCTATCGACTTGTGTTTGGTTTTATACAAAATTCCGCATGTTTTTATTCATTTAATGGCGATAATTATTTGTAAAGAGCAGGAATAAAGTCGACCGACGGAAACACCTTACACACATATACGCGGACGTTGCAAGTGTACGTAAGATATTTCTTTTTCTACATCCTGCACCACTCATGGCGTAATAAGGGGATATTCGGTTTGGGCGAATATATCCGCCGCCCAGGATAACTTTATGACTTTATC
>KK502563.1:615519-646839 GCA_000688735.1 Glossina austeni
GATAAAGTCATAAAGTTATCCTGGGCGGCGGATATATTCGCCCAAACCGAATATCCCCTTATTACGCCATGAGTGGTGCAGGATGTAGAAAAAGAAATATCTTACGTACACTTGCAACGTCCGCGTATATGTGTGTAAGGTGTTTCCGTCGGTCGACTTTATTCCTGCTCTTTACAAATAATTATCGCCATTAAATGAATAAAAACATGCGGAATTTTGTATAAAACCAAACACAAGTCGATAGAAATGAAATGCTAAGCCATTGGTATTGACTAACGGACAAGGAGACTCACGGACATGTTTAGAATATTTTTGACTTAAATTTTTTTTTTATATACATATAAAAAAAAGGGGAAAAAGAGGGAAAAAGACTGTGAGGGTAGCTAAGCTAGTCAGACAGCAAGAAGCACGAACCCAGCTGCTGGTTACACATCAGACACTTCAGGGGGATAGGCGTAATGTTATCCTTCCCAACTTTACGTCCTTAAGCTTTTAATGACAAATTTGCCATCAACGAATGTCGCAATTCTGATAGCCAGACATATTTAAAGCGTACTTCAAAAGCACTGGAAAATGCTTTTAGTCAGGAAAGTTCGGAATTAGAAGCGAAATAATAATTTGTTTGCAACCTGTTAAGCTTGTACAAATGAAACGAGTTTTTCATTAAGACTGTGATTAACTTTAGATATTTTCTTCTTTTTTTTTTTTTTTTTTAATTTACATTAAAAAGTGTCTGTTAGATATAACTGTATGTAGAAAATTGGAGAATTTTCTAGCGTTCCAGCCTAATTTATTTATTGTTTGAATATATTTATAATAATATTATTTTGTTTTTTTTTTATTATAATTTTAAATTTTGTTTTTTAAACATTTTTATTTATTTTTTCTTCTTTTTTTCTTTTAAATTTATTTATATATTAATAATATTATTATATTATATCGTTTACGCAATTTTAAGCTTGTTGATATATATATTTAGACTTAGGAGAGGGGATACAATTTGGTAAATAGGAGAATTGTTGAAAACAATTTATACCGTGTGGCATTATTTTTCTTTTTTTTTTTTTACAATTTCTAAATCGCGGCAAAAATGAAAAACTGAATTGAAGGGGATAAAAATAGGAAACAATAAAAAAGAAAATTTCAATTAAAATTCAAGGTTCAGTTGGAAGGAAAGTAAATTTAACAATAAAAGTAATTACAAAGATTGAAAATGAAGTTAAAAGATAAACACGTTCCCTGGCTGTGAATTTTTTTTTGTTTTTTTTTTTTTCATATTAATTTTGGTTTAGGTTACGCTCACAAACTGTGGCTTATTCCTACTTATCTGTTTTCTCTTTAGGAAGAAAATTAAATTATTCTTCGCTTACATTTGCTTTAAGATTGGAATAATTTTTGACGAAAAGCATACCTCCACTATAGATCCCGTTTTATATGCTTTGTATGTGGAATCTTGAGTTCCCCATTCTTGATTAGTGTTCCCTTTTTTCTTTTTCTTTTTTTTCTTTTTGTTTTTGTTTAGCGCTAAAACAATAGAGCCCCTGTACGAGTCGTACTTTTTTCGTATATTATCCTTTTTTTTTTTTTTATGAATATTTTTTAATTAAATAAAAAAAAAAAATAGTTTTATATGTATTCAATGCCTATAACCTGGGACACAGATCAATCAATGGAATTACAATTTTCTTTATAATCCAAGCTGTGGCATGCATTTTTCTATTCTAAGTTCTATAGACCAGCAGCATCATTTTACATTTACAATGGTATAATTTCTTTTGCTTTTTTCTTTACAATTTTCAAATAAAAAAAAAAAAATAAAAAATAAAAATAAAAAAAACGGAAAAATTCCAAAATTATTTTATTGTTAAATATTGTTTTGTTATCTGTTTTTGTTGTTGCTGTAGAGTATAAAATGGGGATGAAGTGGTGACGGTGGCAGCAGCAAACATAGCGGTAAACACTGCTATAGCTGTGGTGTAGACAAAACTCATATGATCTAATCATTCCCATTCAGTGGTACCGGGCGGTTTTGAAGTTAAATCGTATAACACACGAGAAATGCCATCCAGTTTTGAAATTTCTTGTACCATATTACGCAAAACCTGAGGATAATTAAAAAAAAAAGAAATAAAAAATAAGAAAAATGCCCTCACGTTAAATGAAATGATTAGCATCACATGTAGGGGCAGATCCGATGATCCCGGTATGGCCGGCACACCGGTCATGAAATCGCTGGTTATGAAGGGTCTTAAAACAATCGATCTACTACAGGACGGTGTGCGATTAGTAGGATCTCTATCGAAATGCACAGGTATCAATATAACAGGCATTTGCGAGATTTTACGCTGTAATCCTGCCTGTCTTAAGATCTGTAAAATATATTTTAAAAATATGAAAGCAAATCTTACAAAGAAACATGTTCACAATTCATACCTCATTAGCAATGGCATCCGCTTGTCTTAATTGTTTAATAATATAATTATTCAGTGTTGTATGTGTAATATCAGTAATTTGGTATTGAATTGGTTCGCCAAAAATGTAACAAACGCGATTAACATTGTGTAATATACGAGGTATTAATTTTGCTAAAAACATCATGTCATCCCAGTTCGGCTCATGCGAACTGGATAAACCCACTACATAACTATAGGTACGTTTGTCACCTGCAAACAAAAAAGAAAATATTAGTTTGAGAAATATTTTCTCTTGCATTCTGCTTTTGTTTTTGCTAACCTTGAACACCCACGGATCGTATAGGCAGCACAGTCGCTTGTATTTGTGAATTTAGTGATATACGAATTAATTCATGCTGTTCAGTTTCAGATGTAGCACTGGTAACGCGATTAATTAAGGCGTGATTTTTTTCCAATTTATTTTTATAATCAACAATAACACGAGCAATCACCTAAAATTGAAAAGTTTAGTGGAGGTAGGAATTGATTTATAATATCTTGATATATATATATGTATATATATACCTGCGTTTCTGAATAATCTTTTTCTATAAAAGGCTCTTCGGCGCAGAGTATACGTATAGCTAAGCCGGGTCCTGGGAATGGTTGCCGCTCGACTAGTTCGGGTGGTATACCTAAGTCATGGCCCAACTCTCTTACTTCATCTTTATGAAAATCACTTAAAGGCTCAACTACGCGACCAGCGTTACGTAATTCCCTGTAGATTCATTCATAAATAAATACAAATCGTTTAATTAGCGTTTCAATGGTTGACCTTATCAGTTCTGTATCATTGTGATGTGTTTTAATTGTTTCGGCATTCGTGCTAACCAAATTCGAGGCAGATTCTATAAGATCTGGTCTCAAAGTGCCTTGAGCTAATAACACCTCTTCGGGTTTTAATTTCATGTCTTCCACTATATCCTTTGTAATTTTTACAAATATGTCACCAATAATTTTGCGTTTCTCTTCGGGATTAATAGTCTGGCATAGCATTGGGGTTTCGACAATGGAAAATTGCCCGGGTCTTTTAATTTGAGTAGTCCCCTTCAGGAAAGTGTAAACTTCTTTGCGTACTATTAAATCTATGCCAATATCGCGCAACGATTTTTCGACTTTTTCACTCTCATCTTTTCGCATGAAACCTACACAAATCGCACAAGAGAGAGATAGTAAAAAAAAAAAAAAATCGTTATTCTCCGTTTAACTGTGGCTTTCAGTGGCTTGTGATGTTTCCATTACCATTATCTACATGTACAGCAATTATTTGGCTGGGATGCAAGGCATGACGCAATAAGGCAGCACAAACTGTTGAATCAACTCCACCACTCACCAGTAACTGCGAAACAAACGAAATGCGATTAATATATTAAGTATATTTTTTTTTTTTTTTTTGCATTTTTATTAATTTACTTACCAGAACTTTATTTTTGCCCACTTTATCTTTAATATATTTAAGGCATTCTTCTTTACGACTGCCCATGGTGAAGTTCGGTGTTACACCACATATGTCGCATAAAAAATTTTTTAACATTTGTTTTCCCGAGGGTGTTAGATCAACTTCAGGATGAAATTGTACTCCATATATTCGCATTACTTCATTATAGATTACCGTTATAATATTGTTCGAGGAACGACCACCGACTTTCAATTTATCTCCAAGGCGCTCCACACTATCAGCATGCGTCAATAGAACGGTTTGATTGCGACTAAGACGACTACAATATTAAAGTATGTAAACATTATGTTAGTAAAGTGCCTTAGTTTGTTAACCTGCGAAACAAAAATAAGAAGGATATGAGAAAATGTAAAACCACGTGTAGTCCAATACGTCGGCTTTAACTTTATGGGATTGTTCATGGTTCTATGTATAACATTCTATCTTGAAGGATTGTATCAGCTTTTGTTTAAACTAAATAATCAAACGCCTTCTTGTCCTTCGTGACAAAAATATATGAATTTTTAATCACTTATTCCATTATAATTTCTTTTATTCCACATAAAAAGAAGAAGAGTACTAAACGGAAAGGATTTTAACGTTTTTTGTTTGAGGCTGAGTTAATTATTGCGTTGACTAATATACAATAGAAATGGAGGAGGATTGTAATGTTGTCCTCTTCAGACACTTGAAGAAAACAAACCGAATTTGTTTTTTTTTTTCATTTCTTTAAGAAGATTTACGT
This sequence comes from Glossina austeni, assembly GCA_000688735.1. Lineage (NCBI taxonomy): Eukaryota > Metazoa > Arthropoda > Insecta > Diptera > Glossinidae > Glossina > Glossina austeni. Next base: position 620,156 of record KK502563.1, read on the forward strand.
TGTTTATATGCTTTAAGATTTTACTTACTTAAATAAAGGACACGACGTTTCTACTTCAATAATTTGTTGGCCATCTTCTCGTATATTTTTTCTTGATACCGTACCGCCGAACTCTTTATTAATCAATTGCATACCATAACAAATCCCAAGTACTGGTATTTTCAATTTAAATATATCGGGATCATAGGTGGGCGCATCATCGGCATATACTGAATTCGGGCCACCGGATATAATGATGCCACGATACCCATTTGATCGTATAGCAGACGCAGATGTGTCCAAAGGTAATATATCGGATTCCACCAAAAGTTCACGAACTTTACGATCAATAACCTGAAAGAATAAATTTATAATGTATGTGAAGACATTCGTATGATCACAATATAAGCGAAATCATTAACCTTTCCGTATTGAGCCCCAGCGTCTAAAATGGCTACTTTGTCATAACGCAAGCCGTTTTCAGATGATAGAAATTTATTGGTTGTACTCATGTCGTTATCGTTACAGCACTGAAGTAAAAGCAGAGAAAAATGAAATAAATTAAATTGAGTTTATCAGCTTAAAGAAATCAATTTACAATACGATTTTATAAGAAATAATTTTAAAGAATATTTGAAAGCAAGCAAAATTTTTCTCTTTTCTTTACTAATCAATCAATAAACTCATTAGAAGGTTAAACATTTCCAAGCAAAAGAAATTTTAGAACAACAACAGCTATAATGAGAAAATGCGCCGTGGCCAGTTGTGACTCAATGATAGTAATACAAACCGGTAGAACTTTAAGGAACACTCTGAGGAACATTCAACATAAATATACCGAAAGCAACCTTAAATTCTCAGCCTCCAATATCACCGAAACAAGTGCCGTAAAAAAAGAAATTAAAACCAAGTAAAAGGAAACTTGAATCGAACTTAAAACTACAAAAACAAATCTCAACACACTAATTAATTAAATTTCTTTACTTTTTTTTTTGCACTTTTCTCGTATTTTCTTATAGTGGATGTTGCACATAATCTCTTGTAAAATAAACCAAAAATAAAAATATCATTCGCGTTGGATGTGTAAACGAAAACGAAATCTCTTTGCCTTTTTCCTTTCTTTTTTTTATTTATTTATATGCCTTTTTTTTTTTTTCTTTCCTGTTAATTGTGCGTTCTATTTGCTCTTTTTAATGCTTTCCGATTTTGTGTTCAATAAAATCAAAGATACCCAGAAAATTTCTGCACCAAAATCATATGAATGGGTCAACATAAACCAACAAGAAATTTATAAATTTTAAATGCAACAACAACAACAACAAGATTAATGCTTGTGATGAAGATAAATGCCGAGCAGAATAAGCAATTAAAGCGTAGATATGGACTACGGTAACCCATAAAGAGAGAAGATGAGAGAAAAATTACCGTTAAGAATGAAAGACAATTGAGAAATTTAATATATCCTGTCAAAGTAAAAATGGTTAACAGACCCTTGCGCATTACCTCATAAAAAGAAGAAAGAAAGAACAATGAAATTACCCCTAAGTTTAAGCATTAAGTTTAAATTTTCGCCAAAAAATTATAACAATAGTTTAGGAATTTGCTATTCCAGATCTTTACGATTTTTACGATTTCGCTTGAAATTAATTTTAATTAAGTCATCCCAGAAAATAAGCGAAATAAAAACAGAATGACTTTGATCAGCTGTTAACTTAATGCGAAGAAGAATCTCTAAACGCTGTGTTCTACGGTATTTAACAATTTTCGAAGAATTCTTGCTTCACTCTTCACAAAAGCTATATGAAAGTCCATTTTCTTCTGCAAAATGTTCTACAATCGTTTCATATTTTCAACTGCTATACCCACATCCGAAACGAAATTATTTAATTGTATGCAAATAAGCTTTAATCACTTTTTTTATATATAAATTTCCCGTTTTATGTCTCAAATATTTCGTAACAATAAGAAATGTTCAAATTGCACTGAGTCAATCTCAACTAAAACTTTCCTTTCCTAATGAATATTAGAACCGGTCTTTCTTAATCCAGATTACATTTTATTGAGATAACCTAACGATAAACCGGCGTTTATATTGTACATTTCGTTTTGCTGATAATAAAAGTTCAAAAATAATTAAAAAAACAACAATGACCAAAAACACTTCGAAAAATAAAAGAAAACATATGTGAAGTAAATAATCCGCAATTTTTTCACAGGCACTGTTCCGCCGAACATTACATTAAAGAAGGCCACAATTTTCATACCTTCTCCACGATTAAAGCAACAAATTTTCACAGAACTTAAAAGAAGATTTCAGCCGTAGTACAAATAATTTGCTAGTTACACAAAAATCAAACCGACTTGATTTTAAACGACGACAGGAACCTCAAACGGCTCCCATAAATCGAAACGCTGGAGAAGCAAAATGAATGCTCCAACTGAACCGCGTGTGCTTGTGGTTTTGCGTTATCGTTGTTTCTTTTTCGCCCCTAAATAGGTTTGTGGAGTTCTTTTTCTTTTCTTTTTATTCGTTTTCTATATTTTCACCTTGACTGGAATATTTTTTACTGTTTATTTCTCTATTTACACTACAGCTGTTCCTCCGTCATTTATTTAATAGATTCCTTGGATTCACTTTTATAAAATTTGAAGCTTCATCAATTTTCTGACAGAAATTTTCTTTTTCATTACACGCCTAATATTGCGAATATCTCTTTGATACACACAACTTATAGCACACAAACAATATACTATTTTGTTACTAAAACGTGAAAGAGACAACTGTAGAATCGAATTATAATGATGAAAATGGCGCGACTATCAACAAAAATAAATTTTATTATGTGCTCTACTTCCATTTTTCAGTACTGAAATCCCCACAATACCACTTTATACCTTAAATGTCATGTAAGACATTAGGGAAATGCAGCACTTAGTTAATACTAAGACAATTAGATTTTTTGGTAACAAGTTCATTTTTCAGTGATTACGTTCCATTTGCAAACAAAATGTTAGAAATGGAATAATTGAAATGTATAATGCAATATTTATTGTTCAGCTTCTAGAAGTGATTCGACAGCTTAATCAAGAGTATGGTCAATATGGTAAATGCATTCTAAGTACAAAAGACTTGATCTCACTAAGAAGTTAAACAATTTCATATGCTTCCTTTTTATACATTGGATTACGAAGATGTAGCTCCGGTCAGCTTAGATATCCCTTGTAGAATACTTTTATGTGTCTTATGCGAATATATAAGTTTACAAATAAATTGTACTGCGACAGTTAGGAAAGTATTGTACTTGGATGATTTGCATTTTCCACCAGACGAGTAGATCGTTCTGATGAAAATAGTAGTGAGTTTAGAAACTTATTGAAATATGGTAATGGGTTATAGTTTCAATGATTTTAATTGGTTAAAAAAAGAAATTGGACATAGTTGTGATCATAAGCACACTCAGTTGATTTCAACTAGCCACTGGCTGTAAAGATAGAACTTCCTCGCAGTCAATATGCTCATGAATTTGAGTAAATATTTTGATATTATTCATCTGGTCTATCCATAACCACTCATCTGGCCGAATCGAAGGAAAAATTATACAAAAAATAATTTTAATACAAGAATAATCTAGTTCTAGATCTAAAACAAATATAGATTCTTGATTATCTCAGTTTGCAAATTTTTGTAGAAATCTTTCGCCACATTTTCATTGATGTAATTATTATGAGGCGGCACAATGACGCATAATTTTTCTTTTCGGGATGGGATTTCAACTTTGTCGACTTTTTACAAAACTTTATAGGCATTAACAAATCATATGGTTTTGCATGTATAAATACTAATAAAATAAATAGAAAACAAAGCACAAGAAGAAATAAAGGCAATTTGTTTTAAATTTAGAAATTATTTATCTAGTTTACGCTTATCTTACACTAATGTACATTTTCTTTATAGTTATGCGATTTGTAATTGTAAGAAGAAGAAATGAAAGATAAGCAATAAACATTTACTTTATGATTGATTATATTCTCCAAATTGTTTTATCAGGGAGCCTTAAATGGCAATTTTCCATACATAAAAATATATCAAATAGATATATCTATATAATCAACCTTCTTTATCAGTAATCAATAAACAAGCTTATTTACTTTTTTATTAACATCCTTATTGTTATTTTCAATGAATTTGTTGTTGATATTTACATTCATTTCTTTATTTTTAATTCTAAAACAATGTCTTTTTGTTTACATTTTCCTGTAAAACAAAATGGTATCGCGTCTGTCCATTGTACTTACCACTTGGAGTATTCAACCCAAAAATGAAAACGACGACTCATTGTGTCAACCCCTTTGTATCGTTTTCTTTATTTTTTCTTATCAAATAATACGATTACATGGCTTTTTATTGAATTTGCTACTTGAGATTTTGTAACTCGAAAAATCAAAAAATTCTAATGTTAGCTTAGATTTTTAGATTAATTTGAGAAATTCATTGTCTCTTCCAGACGTGGGAATGTAAGCGAGGCTTTATTGCGTTTTAAACTTGGGGCTTATTTACTCGAAAATCGTACTTACTTTTCTTGCTTTTCCTACCATGCTTCTAAGCTTGTTATACACAACAGATGTCATTTTAAAAACATTTTCAAGGAAATTAAAGAATCACTTAACAACCCCGTGTATATATACAATGAAATCAATGTAATTATCGATAACACCAGTTGCATTTATTAGAGACAAGAAGTCTCCTTTTGTCACCACGAAAAAAAAACGCGCGAAATTCTTTATCTGTTTATTTCAATAGGATCTCGTCTATTTATTTAAAACGTTGAGAAAATGAGTTATGGAAAGGGACAAGATGATTCTATTGATGACGACGTCGAGATATTAGCTTTGGAGAAGCTTCTTGCAGCAGCTGAAGATGAAGAAAAAGTAGAAAAGCAAAAAGCCATACCTAATCCGCAACCAGTACTACGTGAAGATAGTAGTTTTGCCGAAGCCTTTAGCTGTGAAGTAAATCTGCCTAATATTAAAAAATTGTCAACTGACAATAGTAAGGAAATTGATTCCTCAGATGATGAAGAAATCACAAATTTTTTGGAACGGAAATATAATGAATACGGCAATGATATAAATAGGCGCTTAAAAGAACAAACTAGGTCCGTTAAGGAGCTAGCAGTAGAAAGAGATGTGAATGCTGTTTTAGCCAGTGAAGGTATTTACAGCGAGGAAAATAAAAATGATCATCAAATGACTGGTGCAAGGGTGCATATTAAAAATCCCCATCAACCCATAAAAAGGCAATCCTTGATAAGTGACAGTTTTAAGAGATTATCGGACACGAAGGTAAGGAATGAACAATCAATTACAGCAGCTCTGCCGCAACAACATGTTTTCACTGATCCTGTTTTTGGCTTGCGTATAATCAAACCTTTAGTATCGAGCAAACTGTTGGTAGAACGTATGGAGGGCCGTAAAGCCATATCATTTGCTAGCGTAGCTTTTCATACTCAACGTGGAGATCTTTCTCAAGATTGGGTAATTGCTGGTGTGGTCATACACAAAAATCCAGTTAAAATGACTAAAAAGCAACAACCCTACTCAATTTGGCGGCTTTCCGATTTAAAGGGAGATATTAAAACCGTATCATTGTTTCTTTTCAAAGGCGCCCACAATGAACTCTGGAAAACGGCTGAGGGCACTTGCATAGCTATTCTAAATCCGAAAGTTTTCGATAACCGGGCTGAAAGTGGCGACGTAGCTTGCCTTACAATTGACGTGGCACAAAAAGTAATGATTCTGGGACAATCCAAAGACCTAGGTGCTTGTAAGGCGCGCAAGCGTAATGGCGATATATGTAATGCTGTGGTCAATTTAAGCGAATGCGATACCTGCGTTTTTCATGTTAAACAAGAATTCGGGAAAATGTCGAAAAGATCTGAACTGCAGTCTGCTAATGCTGGACGCGGCTTGAATGAATTACGTAATAAAGTCTTAGGCAAAAGCGAAGTTTTTTATGGAGGACAATCATTTAGTGCAGTACCTGCCAAAAAAAATCCCAAGTTGGTTCAGAAAGATATGCAACGTTTGAGTACATTGTCAGAATACGCCGTTTCGCCTTTTGCTAGTTCGGTAAATCATACTGCAAAAGCGAAAAATAGTGGAGTCGATGTGCCGTATGCGGCTCGCACTGGACCAGTATCTAAATTGGCTGGAGATATAGGAACGACCCGTAAGCAACGGTTAAAAGATTTAGAAAGACTTGAAATGCTTGAGAAATCTTCCGTAGCAGCAGAAGGAACGACGTCAACGGCAGAAGCAGTAATTATAACCTCACCAAAGGAACAATCTAATCCGAACACCAATCTTGCTACTAAAACGGGAGTAAGAAAAACTAAATTACCTTCGTTAGAATCTGAAAAATTGACGACTTCTTCATCTCCATTGAATAATCCTGCAGTTCCAGATAAATTTAAAAACCGCGAATTTTCATTTTCCAACTCCTCACCGCGGCTATCAAGCGAGAATTTCTGCATTGAAGTCAATATTGGTGAACGCAAAGCTCAATTAGCTAAAATGAAAGCATTGGAAGTTTTGAAAAAAAAACCTGTCGAGAAAGTTGATCCGAATTGCATTCGTGGCACGAAGCAAGGTAAACGACGAGCCATTGACGAACTTAATGAACGACTAATGAGCAGTAACGCGAAACGACAAAAACTAGTCGAGGAACAACGCGAAAATGAACGCAAAACACGCATAGAGCGTATTATGGCAGCGAGTTCATCGCATAGTAATCTGGTGGATATGCTTGACCGAGAAGAGCAGGAGAAATATTTTAACAAATTGGAGAAGAAAGAAGCTTTGGAAGAGAAAATGCTAAATACGTACAAAGTACCTTGCAAGGCAGTTATTTGTAAATTGTGTAAATACACGGCATTTTCGGCGGCTGAACGTTGCAAAGAGGCAAAGCATCCCCTGAAGGTCGTCGATGCCGAAAAACGTTTCTTTGAATGTGAAGATTGCGGTAATCGTACGGCTACAGTTTTCAAATTGCCGAAAACGAGTTGTAAAAATTGTCAAGGATCTCGCTGGAAGCGGGCGGCTATGATCCGTGAACGTAAGACTGTAAATGTCGGTTCCGAAAACTTATCAATACGTGGCGACGAAGAGTTATTTATTGGCAGCATTACCGGCAAAGCTAATCTCAATCTTCTTGTGACCGAATAATAATATAAAAAAGCATACCATAGCTTGCATAGATTTAATTATCGATCATTTATTTAGCAGTAAATATTTACGTTTAAGTACATTTTCTAAGAGATTATTTTAATTTCTATTTACATCAAATTTGTTGGAATGATTGCTTTCGAGATGGTTCTAATTAATTACTTTATACTTTTTTCTTTTTTTTTTTTATATATATATTTGGCAAGCGCTCGTCTTAGGCAAATTTAAATAATAATTGTTTTGTAAAAAGTTTGCTTAAAGAGAAAAAAAAATACAGTGGCGGTAGATAATTTCTTATAAACTTTGGCTTAAAGTAAAATAAAAAACATACATATATATCTATAAAAAAGCTTATTTAGTTGAATATCAAAAATATCACTTTTTAAATATTAAAATTAATATATAATTCGTTTAATATAAAAAAAGTAGAACCGCAGGACAACTTTTTTATTTTTTTTTTTTTATTTTATAATTTGAGACGAAAGGAAGCAATTGGTGAATTTTAATTAATCGTAAATTAGAATTAGTTAACAATTAAGCTAAAAGTGCTTGAAATAAAATGAAATGAATTAATGCTTAAGGTTTTATTGATTCATATTTTGATACATACATACTTTGGATGGAATGATTTGCTTTATGCCGCGCCTTCTTGTTCGCTGAGATTTAATAAACTTGAAAAACGAAATGAAATAATTTTCGAAATATGTTTTTCAAAGTCATTACTATCCAAATTGTTCGGAATCGGCCCTTTATTGGTCATATCCACATACGAACGACCTTTTTTCATCGGCCTGGCATATAAGTCTAATATGTTTCTATCTAAGGACGATTTTCGTATATTAAATGGAAATCTGAGATCATTTTCGTAACGCAATTTCTGCTCAGTAGTATTGGTTTCTATTAATGGGCGCGGTACGTCATAACCAGGTGGTGGTAGGAAATTAATGCTGCATGTACCGCTGGCGAACTCACGACTGCATTGGTTGTCCGGCAAATCATAAGATATTTTTGGTGGCCTCCACAAGCGCTGCAACTTGTCCGGTACACTAACGTTTTGATTGTTTAGTTTCTTCGTATGCAGAGTATTATCCTCTTCTTTAACGTTTGCTATTTCAGTGCAATAGTTTGGATTGGAAAAGGCATGCGTTTCTAATTCCGAATATTTGCTATTGTTAGCTAAAAGTTTTTCAAACTCTGACGCCAAATACTTGAACGAGGGTCGAGCATTCGGATCGTTTGTCCAACAAGAACGCACGATACCGTAACTAAGAAGATGTGGTTGGGAAAATAAATAACATAATAAGAAATAGCAAGTCCATGTAGATCTTTAAGTACTTACAGCTCTTCCGAGCAATTTTCAGGCCTTTCCATACGGAAACCACTTTTAAGTAAATGATAGAGATTTTGTGGGGCTACACCCGGATATGGGGAAGCAGCCAGCGTTATAAGCTCCCAGCACAATATACCAAAAGCCCAAACGTCCGATTTTGTCGTATACACATGGTCGGCCAAAGACTCCGGAGCCATCCACTGTTCAAAACGTAAACGATAAAAGCGTTATAAACGAAAGCTCTGCACAAAAATTTTTCTATATGTTGGGTTACATTTCTCAAAGTACAGATCAAAGATATTGCAGAGAAAATCTGGCAACTGTAACTCGGGCGGAAGCTTCTAAAATTCCTTTTACAACCTTCGTGGTTGAATGACAAAACTATATATATATACTATATACTATACTATATACTATATATATATATATATATATATACTATATATATATATATAGATAGATATAGATATACATATATATATGTACATGTATATATATGTACATATATGTATATATATATGTATGTGTACAAATATGTATATATATATACATATCTGCATATATATTATATATATATGTATACCTGGCTCTGCTTTGCTCTGCTTTTTATGGTAATGGAATCACTCTGGCGAAGGAAAGAGCTTGCAAAAGAACCAGAGAAGTGACAGAGGCGCTTGAAAGCTTGGCAGTTGTTTGGATATTTTCTCATCGCTTATTGAAAACTTTATGACAGGATGGATCCTATCAAACTTTCTTTACGTGGCCGTGAAATAGCCACAAGTGCTAAATGCGTCAGCCTGCCATTGGTTATGGGCCTTAGTTAAGGTTGTAATAATGCAAAAATTCGCTCTGTGGAATTAGTTGGGGAATTGAAATACAATCAAGTACTTAGCCCAAAGGAAGGCAGAGGTTCCGAATGATCCTCACCTCATTTAATGGCTGCATCATAGTTAGTAGGATTAAATTTTCATCATCATTATCGAGTTCAGTTATTTGACTTACTTTAACTGGTACACGATCGCGTGATCGTTTCAGATAGGCATCATCTTCGTAAACATCTCGCGTTAAACCAAAATCGGAGATTTTGCAAATTTTATTCTCAGCCAAGAGGACATTACGAGCCGCCAAGTCTCGATGAACTAACTGTAATACAATTTTCGATTCGAATTAACTTATGGACAACAAAGATAGCTTCGATGGTAAACAACTTACCTTAATCTCGGTCAAATATGTCATGCCTTTGCAGATTTGAAAAGCGAACGATAAAATATCATATTCGGTGATCGGTTCTACACCGTCGGTAAAGTCGACACCACATTGTTCAATTTTTCGACTTAATCGCAAATAACTGCGCAACGAACCGTATCGAGCATATTCGATTATAATCATTGGACTCTCGTCCTTGGTGCAAGCGCCCAACAATTTTATGACATTTGGATGCGAAACTTCTTGCAATAATTGAAATTCGGACATTAAAGCCATATACTCGACAGAATTTGCGCCTTTTTTAAGCATCTTCACAGCTACAAAATATATATAAAAATCGTACTGTAATCTCTTTTAAACCGAATAAAAAAAAAATTTTAAGTAAAAAACATGTTCACAGATTTACAAACCTACGGTTGTGATACCCGAATTTCCATCTATATCGGTAGCGTAGCCCTTCATAACTTTACCGAACTCGCCTTCGCCAAGAACAGTGTCCAGTATTAGCGAGTCCCGAGGATATTCCCATTTGGCATCAATTGTTGTTCCTTCGAATTTAAAATCATTATCCAGCTGCATTAGCGGAAGATCACCGTTACGCATATCACAATCATCCCCATTGGAGGACGATTCTGCACCTTTTTTACCATTCGCCGGAGATTGTTTATGTAAGGAGCGCTTGGCATGTTTATATCGCGTTAAGAGCACAGTCGCAAGCAGAAATATAAAAATCATGGGAGCAATCACTGCTACAATTACACAGGACTTATCACATTCCAGGCCGGCCATATTAAGGATTTCTTGTATTGGACTTTTCTCCTCTATTACTGCAGCCGTATTGCTGTCCATACGGTAACTGTCGCGTTGTAAATTGCTTTCCAATTTTTCGGAGTTTGATTCCGTTTTTTGTTCATTCTTACGTTTGCGTTTAGGTCGAGGCTCATCCTCGTCCATTGGGGCGCAAAAACATTTGCCATTATCTTCACAAGTACACGTACCCGATGCGGATAATATACCGCGCTTGTTATCGTTGATAGAACGCGGTCCCATTATTCTATTACCTGCTATGCAATCTTGCGGACATGCAAAGTTATTTAATTCTTCTAGAGGATCGCAGATATTGTCGGGACAAAATTGAGGATCAGGTACACAAGAAGCATAGTTTCGGCTAAAGAAACCAATATTTGAGCCACGCCATACACACCCACCGCCATTGGTTGCTAAACCGCAATATTTAACGCATTGCTTTGCGTATTTAATTTGAGCACAAGATTGCGATCGTGACTTGAGGCGATGTTCGCAGGTAGTATTCTCTGGACGCCCCTCCAGCAAATGGACATTAATAACGAACGAACGCTGATGGGTATCGTGCCAGGATACATTCAGACTATAAGTTGATGATGATATTTATAAGTAAGTTTTTTTTTTAACAACACACCTTAGCAGACAACTTACAAGTAGATTGCTTCCGGTGATCGTTCCACTGATAAAGCATTTTTCTCTTTAACATAAATTATCCCACCCACGGTAGTGATACCGAAAGCACCGCTACGATCTTCAAATATGGCAAATTTTATTTCTGGCAGATTCATCAGGCGAAATAAATCAGCCGGCTGTGTTACGCGATATAGGGCCTGAGCCGTACGATGAACGTATACGTCTTTGGGGAAAGTATTTACAACGCTATTGGTTACAGAAAGACCAAAATTGTCTGAACCCAAAATACTTTCATCGGAATTTATTACATTACTGGCAGATTTTTGATAATTATGTGAACGCAAAGGCATGGCGAGGGGACGGTCGGCTTCGTGTATTTTCCGAGGATCAGTTCGTATACAAATGTGAGCTTTAACCTAAAAAAAATCAATGAAAGCTTTTTTTATCTCGTACGCCGTTACCAGTGCAGAGTAATATTAATGACGCCGGGACATGCTATATAATTTCCAGTTTTTGATTCGATTTAAATCGATCAGTCTGTATGTCCATCTGATGTCTGCATATAGAAAAACATACAAAAACTGAAGTGAACTAAAAGTCGCAGACGTCGAAATACTAGGCCGTACCTATTGAAAATGGAGTAGATTAGAACGAACCGTTTTTATGCAAAATCGGTCCATAGGGAAAATCTACCGTACTTAATAATATTTAATCAAAATAAATGAAAAAAAGGAAAAACGTTACGGTCGTTATGGCCAATCATTAGATGCTCTACACCACTTCCCTCAATACAACTCTTCATATAAGGCCCTTGTAAAATAGGGCCTTGTATGGGAAGTGCTCGAAAAAATAGACCCATCCGAAGCATTTGCAACGGTGTCCGTCCTCAGGGCAAAACAAGTCTACTAGATTTCATCAAAATAGCTCGAAAATTGTGAGCCTTGTGGGTTGTGGGAACACATAAATACATGGACAGACGTACAGACAAACTTGTGCTGGTATTGCAAAAGGTGAGTCTATCTCGTGTCTCCCTAAGTTTTATGCACATCCCCACAAATTTAATGCAGCCTGTAACACAAGTGATGTAGAACGTAAATAAGTGTTTGCCCATTTTACGAACGATAAAATTTTAGATCGAAAGGCCAATTTTTTGAAACTTCTTCTCATATAATTATTTACAGAAAAATTAAAAAAAATTATTCAGTTCCAACGTTTAGTATTTGAATGTATTTAGTATGAAAGTTGGTCAAGAATTCTGATCTGGCTACCAGGCGTGATGTTTAATAGCGGGCCTCGGGTCTATATCTATAATATTGGAACTTGTTTCGTTTAAAATTCGAAAATATCATTAACTTACCGTTTTGCTGATATTAGTTTTAATAGTGTCATCGTTGGCCTCCAGGATGAAGCAATAGTTTGGCTGACTTAAAATCCCGTTACGGGCGAATATTATTTCTATAAAATGATAAATAAACTGAAAATTGGCCTTTCCTTTCCCCAAGTCCTATTAGCACTTACGACAACTAATAATCGATCTCCTTCGTCCCGTGTGATCCGTTTCGTAGGCATTGCAGAGCGGCTGCACTAAACCGTTCGTATCATTGATTATACGATAAGTTTGATAAGCGTTAGCCGCAATTGAATCCTTATCCGTAAATATAATTTTTTCCCCAATTGTTTCATTCTATGAAAAAAGCAAAAAAAAAATAAATAAAGAAAAGAAAAGAAAAGAAAAAATATGCAGAATAAAAAATTAGGTCATCGCGTAATTAAAGTTCACCTTTGAAATATTTAATTAACAAAATTTGCTTAATTGAATCCCAAAAGGATGATTAAAAACGCGATCTCGTTAAAACTCTTCAGAGACACTTTTGACCCTTCAGTTTATTTCCACTTTTCACTTACAACTACAGAGGCATACTAAGCATGGCATGCAGTTCATTGCTTTGAGGCTTTTAAAGGTAGCTCAGAATTCCGATTTAGAGATCTGGAGATCTAGAGATTCCGGGTCCAACTGATCATATTCTTCTCTTCTTTACTGAATGTAAAAACTGGGACTGGGACTGAGAGACACATGTAAGTGATTCTATGTTTTTTCAAAATCGGAAGATCGAATATTTTTTTCTTCAAAAAATATTTCGAATCCATTTCGACGGGGGTAAAACTGATGAGTCGCTTTTTATTCTCTCTCTCTCTCTATTTTATGAAGATAGCCTCACTGTAAGTGGTGAGTGGGTGTTAAAAATTCGGATTAAATTCACATTTTTCAATTTTAAGGTACGGTGTCTACGGTGGTCTATAAGGTTTGCAAGGTCAATCTTTTAGGTAAATGAATGAAAAATTCCCGAAGGATTATGCGATTATTACTCAAACTCAGTGCTCCATAATAACCATAAGGAAAAGTGAAAGTGTCCTCATGTGCAGTAAATGAATATTTGGTCACTATTTCGTATTGTATTAAAGTTAAAGTTGTCCTTAAAAGTTACACAATTTCCTCTTTTTTTTTTCATTCAAAGCTTAAAAGGATTAAAGGATTAAAGGATTAAAGTTTATAGTCTCTCGTTCACTTAGAAGGAGTAACAAAGTTATGCTTGACTTGGAAAGAAGCTTTGAAGCGCTTTGTTACCATATCTGACTATTAGATTAAGATGGTAGGACGGACCTATCGGTTGGTCAAGCAGAACCATTTTTCAACCCATTCTAAGTAACATTTCAACACTCATTCCTTGCCTTTAGTTTTTAAGAGACTTCGCGGATGCATGTACACGGTGTAAAAGAACGGCATTTACTCTGGATTGACGGTTATAGGTAATGTAGGTGGAAAAGACAACCTAAAGGCAAACCTCAAGCTCGTAGACTTTAATTACAAATATGTTTCGCATTTCCAAGCTCATCGATCGTGATGATATCCATATCGGATTCTTCTTTTCTCTTAATTTTTCTTTCTTTTAAAGTCTCCTCGAGTCTTTTGTAAATTTTGGGGTTTTGTGAATATGAGATCACGCCCATTTTTGAACTAGCGTTTCACATGATTTATGCGAACGTCTCCTCTAATTTCTTGATCCATTTTTGGTTTGACTTTTAATTTGCACTTTTTTGTGTTTGTGGGGCGAATTACTCATATATTCATTCTCGACGTCTGCCCTTTAGCTAAAAGTGTTACGGCTCTGATCGTTGAATATGATTAAAACAACCCAGAGCTATGGCATCTATACTACAAAATTGGATGATTGTGGCCATAATGATGAGCATAAGATAGCATCCAAAAACTGACAGAAGGATGGACGTACAGAAAAGCGGACAAACTCGATGAAATCGATTCAGTATCTTATTTTAATCCAAAACACATATATTTTCTAACTAGAAAAACATAGCATTTTCTTATCCTTTCGGATGTGGGTATAGAAAATCAACGATCTTCTTCTTCTTTCTTATTTGGTTACAGAATTATTTTATTGATAGTAAAGTTTGGAAATTTTGATTTTCCTAACTTTGTTTACTTGTTTTCAAAACCGAAATCAGTTGTTTTGAAAGCATATCACTGGGTACAGGTTATGCCACAACAAGTCTTGTACGTTTGTTGATCACTCGATTATGCTGAAACTGTGAACAGAGAGGAGGATTTCACTTATTGGCTTACAAGGACAGAACATGTAATTTTGGATCTTTGGTATTATTATTAACCGGCGGTTACCAACTCCCGCTACCAACAAACAGAAGCCGTCTCATTCAAAAAATCTATGTCCGCAAAAGCTTGTTTTCATTTCGAGCGCTTCTTTGCTTTACAATGGATTTAGTTACGCTACTTTTTTTTTTGCTGTCCAAACAATGGAACTCTAAATTTTGCGTGTGGGTGAAGAATTTTTTTTGGTGGGAAGAAAATACCTTTCGTCCTCATCATTGGTTCGAAAAATATTAAAGCGACTCTTCTCCATCCAAGACAATAATTTGTTGGTATTGTGTTGATTTTTAATGAGGCCAATGATGCTACGCAGGGAACGATCAAACGGGATAGTTACATAAGGAAACATTAAGTGAATTCTGAAAATTAATCTCGATAGCGCTGCTACATCCATCGTATTCTACAGATCTTGTCCTGAAAGAATTGCTTGTCAAAGGTCAAAGCATGATAAGGTTTAAGCGAAGAGTGAAGGGTGTTTTTAAAGGTCTTGACACATCGTTCTATAAAAAAGTCATTGAAGTGATAGTGTCATCCTTGGAAGGAAGGACGGACACTAGGATAGTTGTTGAATAAACAAGGATTTAATACATATTCCTGAAACTTATTGATCAATATCTTATAGTTAACTTTGCACATGCCAATATAAAAAGGGATAAAGTGAACAACAAAAGTCTTCGTACACTATTTCGATTTTTATAAGCAAATAATTATTCATCGTGTAGCAAATATTTGCATTACATTAAAATGATGTAAATTACATTACATTCAACAGTCGATGGTCGATGGTCGATGAATTGAACTTTTAATGGATAAAGAAGGATTTTATGAAACAATGCTCTCCCATTTTCTGCTACCAACATGCTGGTATGTTAAGTTTATCATTTATTTATGATATTTTGATAACGAAAAAGCAAATAAAGTCTACGTAGAATGTGAACTCTAATGATGTCCGTATGTCCCTACTGCTATGCATGCCATAAAGCGTGCTAAGATTCTAAGATTCTTAAGAGCTGGATCGATAACACTTTCTTATGCCTTAGTGAGTTCACTTTGATTCACTTTAATGCTTTCATTTTGGAAATTCATTTTAAAAAGCATTTAACACCGGTAGCATGACAAATTCATATTTATTAGAAAAGCATATAGAGAAGCAGTCAATTATCTACATTGCCAGACAAACGGTAGCCAACCGACAAACTTAGCAGACATGATAATATAAATAAGCAAAAAACCAAAAACAAAAAAAAAAAAAAATAAAAAAAATAAAAACACAAAAACAATAACATGAACACAGACGTCTATGAAACATTAAAAACAAAATTATAATCACAGTAAAAACGAAATCATGAGTTTGGCTTTTTTTTTTTTTGTTTGTTTCCTCGCTCAGTGACTTTGACAAAGAAAAAATAAAATCGATTTTTTATATGAATTTTTTTGATTAAAGTTTCACTTGCACTTACTGCCTTAAAATGCGGATCGTTTAGTTGAAAGTAATAGATTTTACGATTCTGCAGCTCCGGTCCATTATCATTACGATCGATTATTTGTATGTTGAGATTTCGGCGAAATTCTTTATTAGCATTCGCTTCAAGTTGTATCGCACAGTTAACAGTCACCGTTAGATTCGTTTCTATGGTACTATTTAAAGCTTCATAGTCCAAGGTTTGGCGGGTAAGTAAAACGTTATCTTGCAGCATGAAGAGATCGCTACCATTTATTAGCTGATATTTCAACTCCATGTAAGGACAAAGATATTTAGCTGCTCTTGGGTTTAAGGTACCAATTTTTCTTGGTCGAAATTCTTGAGTACTTTCGGTTGCTTCGTCTTCTAATACGATATAGCGAACGGAAGACCAATAGCATATGTTCTCCAAATTATTGCAATACTCTTGCTCCGACAGCGGTGCAATTTCAAGTGTCATGTGAGGTATTTTAAGATTTTCATTCCCATCCTTTGGGAAAGCAGTTAACGTATATCTCATCGATTTCTCCAACGGCTTGTAATCATTTCGTATAAATATTTCACCGCTTGTACTGTTTATCCTTAAGAGATCATTATTCTCCAAACTGTAGCTATAATCCGTAGCTAAACTGTTATTAGATGTCGCCAAGACTTGAAATTGTCCAATAGGAATTTTAGAAAATATACTTTGAGACTTTTCGTTTAACGGTAAGTTCAGCTGCAAGGCATTCATTGGAAAGTAAACTTCATAAGCTGTAAAAAGGAAAGCCAATCATTAGCTCCCGCCAGTAGATTAATGTTAAGATATTATCGCTGAAAAGACTTAATAACAATTGAAAGAAAAAAGATTTTGACATCATTTTCATTTTTATACCCATCACTGTAAGATGGGCATCTCATCATTTTGTTTTTTTCCAAAATATATTTAAAACCGAAAAAGAAGCTTCAGAGACCCTATAAAACATATATATCTTTGATCAGCGTGAAATTCCGAATTGATTTAGCTATGTCTGTCCGTCTGTCTGGTATGTGTTATTGGTATTCTCCTGGTCGCAAAAATGAAGATATCGACTTTAAGTTTGATAGAAGCATTGGAAGTTTCTGCAGGCAGCTTGGTATTGAAAATGAGCCAACTTGGTCAGAGCAGAAGCGGGCAATGGAGCGTAAACTGAACGCAACTCGCTTGTTTTTTAATAAAAATTTTTGAATTTTTCCTCGTTACTCGGAAATTATTAAAGTTACAACTCTGAAATTTTCCACATTCACTTTACGAAACACTCTACTCTTTAGGGCCGAAAATGGAACTAAACGGCCATGCCCACACCAAATTGCGAGGACTTTTTATTGCATGTAAAAAAACTCTTGTTAATAAAGAATTTTTTTTTCATAAACTTAAAAAAAGTGACCTTAAATTTGGTGAGGATGGGAACTATTCTCTAGAAATATTGTGGATACTTAGCTCTAAAATTGTTGTGTGTGTTGTATGCGCTACTCTTAGTTTAAAATGCATCTGTCTGTCTTTCAGCTTGAGGTGGTGATGAAAAGGACTAATTATAGAAAGTTTTTTATATAATTACAGTAATGTGAGGTGAAAATATGTTTAGATGAGAAGCAAAGACATAAAACATACGATACATAGCTAATGTTAACCAACATTAAATACGTGTATAGAGAGAGCACTTATGAGAACTTTGTTAATAATAACAAATAAAGGACGATTTTGTATCTAATTAGGTCTGTCCTTGCATGCAACCGTTTGTAAAGATGTCGATGTATGTATGTATGTATGTAAACATGAATATATTATGTAAGCGTATGTGTATGTAAATTTTTTGTTGCTTTTTAAATGCCTTTATTGTTTTACGATTTGCACAGACAATGCAATTAATATTCATTAAAAGGAGAATTGAAAGCATGGATCTTTGGTAAGGTCGCGGGAGAAGTAAAAGAATGAAAGCAAACACAAAATACTTTAACTTTACAAATCAAACGGTGGCTGCTAGGAGAAGGACGTAGTCGTACCTATAAATGAATGATTTAAAAGTAAAATTGAAAGATTTATTTTTGTCCGTACATCTGCTGTCGTTGCTATTTGTGTTGTTGTTTTCTACTATTTTCTATCATTTTTATACCCACCACCGAAGCATAAAGGGGTATATTCAATTTGTCAAAACGTTTGCAACGCCCCGAAGAAATCATCAGAGAATCCACGAAGTGTATATATATTCTTGATCAGAATCAAATTCGAAATCGAATTAAGTATGTCCGTCCGTCCACCCGTCTATATAATGTCTGTTGTAAGCATTGTTCTGAAGCTATCGACTTCAAATTTGGCAGAAACATTGGAAGCTCTTGTGCGCAGGTTGGTATTGAAAATGGGCCAAATCGGTCGAAGGACGCGCGCACAGCACCACGTAAACTGATGTCTGTTCTTCAAAAGGAATGAAGAATTGGTTTTTTGCTCATTACTCATAAACTATAGCGAATAAATGTACATAGAACGCTTGTTCTATGGGCAATGCTGTAGCATCTGTGCACAAAAATGGAAAAAAATTGACCACGCCTACCCAATATTATAGTGCATCAAAATTTAATTGGTTTTTCAGTACCTTTATAACGCTCAGAAACAAGCTTCAAAAACCCCATAAAGTATACAAATTCTTGGCCAGTTACAACCCTTAACAGGTCCGCCTTTTCGTCCGTCCATCCGTCTGTTTGCGTAACTTTGTAGTATTTATGGTAAGCTTACTCCCGTTAGCGAAAATGAAATTTGAAAAAGAATAGGGAATTGACACGCCTACAACGCGCACAAACCTTTACGACAAAAACTCTTATTTTGAAAATAGAAGAAATCAACTGCGCCCACTCCATATAGAGGATAAGAATTTTTTTCTTTAACTTTTTTTGTCTTTTTTTTTTGGGGTAAACGGTGATGGGTATAAAAGATTCGGTCCCGACCGAATTTAATTTTCTTAGTTGTTTCTTTCCTTTCTTTACGAATGCCGGGAATTGTTGAATTTATTACATCATGGGATTTTGCTTTCTTTCTCGTTTTTCTTTTAAGCAAATGATGGAATTACTGAGGAAAAAAAAAAAATAAAATTGCAATCTTTCGGCGTCATAATGTCGTAAAGCATTGAAGTTATTATTCTTTTTTCATACATATATTTCTTCTTTACTTGTTATTACACATCATCATTATTATTATTATTATTGTTGTTGTTGTTGTTGCCCCTAGATGTCAATGGGGAATATCATCTACTTCAATATTACTATTACTATAATGCTCGTCTGTTTTGTGACCAAGTGCAGCAATTGTCAACAAATAACTTCACGCACATCACTCAGGAATGGCGCTCACCACCACACGACCACACATATGCACACATTACAGAGCAAAAAAAGAAAAAAACCAGCCAAAATCCAACAAAAAAGAAAGCTATACTTGCCGCGAGGCCGATACCATTCATCTCAAATCCATGCATTGGAATGAAAAAAGTTTTTTTTGAAATGGGGGCGTGTCAATTGGTTGATTGGGGGCACTTTTACTTTGGCCTTTTATAACAAAATTTTAAGTCAATAACTCTTACTGAGTAAATCTTAACTGAAGTCCATTTACTGATTAACTTCCGGTATATGTAGTAAGAAATACATTTTTTTAGATAGTAGGCGGATCACGCCCATATTCAAACACGATCTATGGCAAACAACAAAGAGCATATATGGCCTGCGTTTTGCGACGCTTCGCTTTGTAGCACGAAAGACGAGAGACAGAGACGTTCACATTAAGGTATACATGGACTCATCTTCTTAACATTCAGCCGACTCATGTTTCTTGGCATTACAAAGGGAAAGACGAATTAAGCATATTTTTATTTAGTGATGCGTATGAAATGCCCACTGCGCTACACTGCGCGAAGCGTACCAACTACGCAGCTTGGGTTTTACTACCGTAAACAAAGCGATAAACTCTAGATTCGATTTCAATGAATTTGCAATCAAATGTCGATCGAGAATAGTAGTGTATGTGGTCTCTGATAGTATATTCTGGATCTTACAAAGAAAAAAACAAATTTAATGCATTCCCTGCGGTGATGCTTATAAAAGAAAAAATTGATACTAAAAGGAATCGTTTAACGTTCATTACTGGTTTTTGAGGACGACTAATAAATAAATTTTTAAACTAATAAAAACTCATAGTTAAGCACCCTATCTAGTACGCTACTCTAGTCATAGAAAACCGCTACATGTCTGTTCTTGTTTACATTTCATGTAACATGAAATAAATCGAAAAAATAAATTTTCGAAATACTTTATGTTCAAAAGCCAATATTTTGAAGATCCTGAACGAAAGACAGACGATTATAAAAATAACGCAAAGTGAGAAATTTAAATGAAGAAACCCCGCAGGCAAGGATATTAATATTGGTATCAATGTAAGGTTGAACACGAACACATAAATACCCTTAAGGGGAACATTTACGCGACTGCGTTCAGTTCTCATATCCCGATAAAGTCAAAGAACAAATTTCACAAGACATCTGGATATCGCAATCATTATGTCGAGGCGCAAATATATAGATAGGCAGGTAGCCTTAACTATGTGATTGCATTTATGCCATTATTAACGTCGGCCAAAAGTAGGCTGCGCATTCAATCTATAGGATGACTAATAATCGGGGGAGGTTAGCGCCAAGTTATTTTTACGAACAGATGTCTATTTTACTATGCATGGTATAAAAAAAAAATTTTTTTTTCTGATAAGGAAAGTAAGGGTAGTATTGTTGAGAACAACTGCCCCGTGCATCCTTCGATGACCGTTCCTGTTCGCTGGAAGCATTTGATAAATCTGACAAAGCTTTTCGGTTCTTGACGTGTCGCCATAAAGAAGCCGATCTATCTATAGGAAGATATGACTCTTTCTAGACATTCGGATGGATGTGGCAATTTGCCGGCAGCAGAAGCGGTAGTATAAGAGCCTATAAGCAAGGCGTCTGTTATGTCGATATTTTCTCCTCACAATCAAGGTCTTATTAGAGATATTCTGGTACTAGGCTTTTGGGTAGCCCAAGATGTATTTTAGACTACATTGATGGACGTATCCAGGGAAAGCAAAGTCGTAGCTACAGTAGTACCCAATGTGTTAACGGATCAGTAACGAGAATGTTTGAGGGTAAAATTGCAGTGCCATCGGTTGCTTAATCCATGGAAAGCTAGGCAGGTTAGTTAGACAGGCCCCTAAGCAGGAGAGCTAATAAATAAAGTCCATCGTATTGTGTTAACGATCTGATGCTCCAGGCGAATGATGTTCCCTGCTCCCTGACAATAAGGTGAGGGGTGTGCTCTGTGCTCCGGCTGGTGCAATATGCTCCCTCTCTGCCACCAGGTACCATGGAGTTAAACCTCACTCAGACGTAGATGGATATCTCAAAACATAAGCACCTCAGTGGAAACATTTTGATAATAAAAATTCTTCTTAATTCATTAAATCACTGTTGGAAAGGAAATATGCAGCAAACAACCCCTTGGGTGTTACACAAACCTCTTCATATCTTTTATTAACATAATTATGTTTATAGAAAATTAGGAATTTTTTGTTTATGCGCGCGATATGCCTGCACATGAGTGAGTGTAGGCGTTTTACTGAACTAAAGCAATTCTATAGTATTTTTAGGGTGATTAAGAGTCGATCATTCACACATACATTTATTACAAATATTAAAATATTATTATTTTTATCTCTGTTCTGTTAATGTAATGCATTCGAAGCTTATTCGCATAATAAAATTGTATTGAAATCGAATTCGCTCGAGTGCGTACAATAAACACACAAACTCATAAAGCGGTAATTGCTTAGTTTTCATTTTATTCATAATCATAGTCATAGGATTTCTATTCGATTATGTGTTTCTAATATGTTTTATGATGTCAATTAAGGCCAAGTCCTAATAACAATCATTATCATTATACAATAAATTATTGAAAATGTTATTAGAAAAGCCACCCGATGGCGGGGAGATTAAGTAGCCACTATTGTTAGTTATCACGTATTTATTACGTGCAAAACTGAATATCAAAGTATTTTTCAAAATAATAATTTTTTCATTTCATTTCATAAATCATTTGCAGAATGCGTCTCCCTTTCATCAAAACGACATCATTCGTCTCTCATTTGCTTGCATATTGTTATTGTTGTTGTTGTTGTTGTTGTAGTATAATATTTTGAAATAATTAAGAGATGAAATGCAGATTAGAAAGAAAGCATTAGTTATGGCGATTATTTTGTAGTTTCAACAGCGCTATCTTGGCTTCGCTTGACAGATTTATTTATTTATTCTTTCATTGATGTGATTTTAAAAATTCATTATTGCAATGCAGTTATAACATAATAAAATCAACAAAATAGTAATACTATGAATAATGAAAAGAAGAAGACAATATGTAAAATCACACCACCAGGAATAGCGCCTCAGAGTCCCATCACAGCATAATGCAGCAAAAATTAAATCTGTACCTTCGAATAACTATTCGCATGTATTACATACGTATATATATTTATACTCTACACCACTTGCGGTACAGGATGTATTAAGTTTGTTGCGTAAGCTACGATGCATGTAAAGCACAAGAAGACTTTTGGTAGAACCACTTTCTGAGGTTGTCTATCCGTTTGTCTGTCTGTCCATCTGCATTTGCCGTAGAACCTTACGCTAATTACGAGCCTATGTATTTTGTGTGTTTATTTGTTTGTAACAAACGGTGAAATAAGTCTACTGCAATCTCATTTCTCTTGGCTAAGTACGCGAATGATCTTAGTCTTGGTTTTCTCAGCTTTCCAGTAACAGATGGTAGGCAGAGAAGTCGGCGTAGTGGAGCGTTTAAATCGGTTTAGAATCTCATGCTTAAGGAGCATTAAGAAGCATTTATACACTTCTGCCACGCATTTCTAGGAGCTTGTCTTTCCGTTTGTCTGTCGGTCCATTTGCAATTGCCGTAGAACCTTACGCTAATTACGAGCCTATGTATTTTGTGTGTTTATTTGTTTGTAACAAACGGTGAAACAAGTTTAGTGCAAACTCATTTCTCTTGACTAAGTACACGAATGGTCTTGGTCTTGGTTTTCTCAGCTTTCTAGTAACAGATGGTAGGCAGAGAAGTCGGCATAGTGGAGCATTTAAATCGGTTTAGAATCTCATGCTTAAGGAGCATTAAGAAGCTATATGTACATCTCTGCCATGTATTTCTAGGAGCTTGTTTATCCGTTTGTCTGTCTCTCCATCTGCAATTGCCGTAGAACCTTACGCTAATTAAGAGCGTATGTATTTTGTGAGTTGTCTGCTACGTTTATCTGCGTATAACAAACGGTGAAACAAGTCTACTACAAACTCATTTCTCTTGACTAAGTAAACGAACGGTCTTGGTCTTGGTCTTGGTTTTCTCAGCGTTCCAGTAACAGATGATAGGATAGAGAAATCGGCGAAATGGAGCGTCTAAATCGGTTTAGAATTTCATGCTCAAGTAGCATTAAGAAGCTCTTTATACAACTCCACCACTTATTTCTAGGAGTTGAGAAGCGACTTTTTTCTTTCTGTTTTTTGAACGCTAACCATTTAAGGGAGGTCTTCAACGGTGATGGTCAGAAGTAAGTATCGGGATAACAGAGAGAGAGAGGAAGTGTCGGCAGCCTGAGAAGCATGGGTTCTATCAGTTAGTTAGAAATCGAAAGGCTCGGATGTGCATGGGCGAAGAAAATGAGTCCAAAATGGTCGATAGCCTTGCGCATTAGCGCATTGCGGGCTATGTAGTGCTTATGCATAAGTATAGTCAGGGCAAGCATTCGACAGAGGTAAAAGAGATTTGCTTACCAGAGTCCCCAACACTACCGCGAATCATCGTTTTTTCACCATTCTATCCGCCTTTGTGACAAACCACCAGCAGTGCTTTTTCCCACCGCGCCTGATGTTTCCATTTTTAAGTCAAATGTACCCAAGTACTACTTACTTTTCCCAGTCCTCTCTATTTAGAACACTTTCTGACCCCAATGGTTCTTGCACCTATAGGGGACTTTTCATGAGTAGTGTAAATTAACAAAAAAAAAAGGAAGGATAGACTGATCATGAGATTATAGGCAAAAAAACATCTTTCAGTCATCTCTGATGACTTTCCAGCCAGTGAAACATACGGAAGTTTTTGATTACATCGCGAATCGAAACCGCTTAGCTTATCAAAAATCCATTTATGCCCTTGGTGGGCACTATCAAGACCAGAATTGAAAAGTGTGTCCGGTAAGAAAAAAAAAAAAAAAAAAAACTAAAAACTACAAGCAATTCTCACGTTGTACGTCTTCTGTGTTGGTTGTGAATAAAAAAACAACAATGTTGTCCCTCTTTCCATTGAATGTTTATTCATTTTTATCATAATAAGCGGTTGAAATTTTTATTGTGGAAAGATAACGGTATACGATTATTACTAAAAATCGAAATCATGGGCACACGTATCGCACGAGTGAATGGCTCGATTGTGTTGTTCCTTAAATGAATGCGAGTTAATCTTAAGCAT
The DNA here is from genome assembly GCA_000688735.1 of Glossina austeni. Classification (NCBI taxonomy): domain Eukaryota; kingdom Metazoa; phylum Arthropoda; class Insecta; order Diptera; family Glossinidae; genus Glossina; species Glossina austeni. Next base: position 645,035 of record KK502563.1, read on the forward strand.
AACTTACATGTGTAAACAAAGTATACAAACACATATTATGCGTGTAGATAAAATACACTCATAAATATATATATATATATATATGTATATGTATATATATATATATATATATATATATATATATGTATATATACTCATATATATATTTTTGTATATACATCTGTGCAAATAGATAAATATTTTACATTGCATATATAACATATATATATATATATATATATATATATATATAACTAACGCATGTAGATGTTGTTTCAACTATCGTTTACATCATTAGGGGACAACTCAATGTAAAGAAAACAACATTGAAAGGCAGAGGATGATGATGATGATGATGATGACATATTGTCAACGCAGTGCACACATAGGGGAGATAGATATGCTTGTATGTTGTAAGCTATTTACTATGTATGTAAAGGTATGTAAACATATGCATACTTCCATACTACCTGGAATTAATGGCAAACCATATAAAAACGTTAGAGCAACAATCGTAGTCAAATCATTAAAAACAAAGCGTAAACATTATGGCGCGAAAGAGCAAGGAGTGCCGTATGCTTAGTTGCCTCATCACACACACACACACACACACACTCACTAATAAAGGATTTTAATTAATTGTGTTTTATATACTAATTTCAGATTTTATCCACACTAAGAGATAGCACTAAAGCGTAAATGTCACCGTACACGCGCGTTAGTAGATAAGTGATTTTTCCTTAGAATGCTATAGATTTTCCTACACACGGATGGATGAGTCATTGTATTTTCCTAAATGTGATGCTGTATTGTTTTTCTTTGGAAATTTTTGCCATAACTTGAAAACTTTTCGAATAACAAATTTTTTTATTTTTTCTTTTTTTTTGGTTTCCTTTTCTAGAAATTGTAAAACATTTCATTTCCTTTATTGTTGTTTCGTATGTATGTATGTGATATACTGGGCTTCGTTCGTTTATTGCTTTCCCTTTTCATGTGCATTAACAACTAGGAAAAATTATCTATCCAGTTGACCTCTGTTGAAGTTTTTCCCATTACTAACACTCACTCGTTCGCTCATTTCATTCTCTTCCCGAGAAAATTGCATTGTGTTGAAAATAAATATTTTTGTAATAATCAAAAAAAAAAAAAAACCTATCTTTCTTTTTGTATGCATAAGAGATGAGGGTGAAGAGAGTGAGCTGAGTGCCATCGCACGCACCCTTCGACAACATGAACGCTGATATGTAAGCTTAAATGTTCTCATAGCAGTGTACATAGAACAAACTTCCTGTTATTTTCTTATCCAGATATCTATAAAGTGAGTGAGTCCTCCCCAAGATACCTCCTTATGCTCTGGCCATTTGCAATAACATTTGTTTGCATTGTCTTTGGCGTGAGGGCGTGAGATAATATATATCTTCACATATCTATATGTATAAATAAACAGCCACAGCCACAGAGACATATAGAAAAAAAAGCACAAGATATGAAAATAAACATAAAATTATGTATATATATATATATATGTATATATTAGGTGGACCCATAAGTAATCAATTATTTTATTTCGATTATAACGACGCTTTAAAACCTCTAGTGGAGTCCGATCCAAGGTTAACTATACAGGAACTATCAAGTAGCTTTGGGTCTACCTGGTCCACCGTGCAAAGGCATTTAAAAGAAATTGGCATAGACAAGGTAAATAGATTCCACACCTGTTGTCTGAGGCCAATAAAGATCTTCGGCGAACAATTTGTAATTCCACCAGCTCACCAAACTAAGCAGAGATCCTTTTTTGTCTAGGATCGTAACGGGAGATGAAAAGT